>JBDJHY010000094.1:2054074-2065536 GCA_039654485.1 Withania somnifera
GATTAATAAAAATAAAATGATAATTGTTTATTTGATAAGTTACCGAATAAGAAATTATGATTATGTTTTTTAGAACAGATAAAAGAGAAATCATATAAAATGGGATGAAGAAAGTAATTTTTTTTAAAAAAATATCTTAAATTATTAATTACTATAATTTATAATATTTTTTTAAATAAAAAATTATTTCCGTAAGTTAAATTATTTCAATTTCGAAATTTAAAATAGTGTAGAACTATTATTTTAAAATGGAGTTAATATTAATACACGTCGTAGGGAAGTCTGCTGTCAAGTCAAGTCGCCAAATTGGCACACAACGACGCCAGAACAGATTCTGTTTAGCGCACTCTCTTCCAACTGAAGATACTGTCTGTGGTCCCCAACACTCTTTACTCTCTTGCACGTTCTCTTGGCCTACTAACTTACCAAACAAACAGCTCAGTCATCAAAGCCATTTGACAATCCAATCACATTCTTCCTCCAAGTTAATTAACACTGTTATGACTGCTCCGCCATTACCCTTTTCACTTTGGAGGAAATTTATTTTAGGCTTAGAGAATCTCAATATCTTTTACGAAATATAGCTACATACATTAAAAAAAAATTAAAAAATCAAATTATTTAAATTTAAATTCTAAACTCATTTTCTTGTAATAATGTATCAAATTTTAAATATGTCTATGACATAAATTATTACTTAATGGGGATTTACCTTTTTTGTGTAATTTATACAAGCTATTATATAGAAATGAAATTAATTGGGTACATAAAAAAAATAGCGTATGCAGGTTTAAATTATACGAAAATTATTAACTTGACCTCCATACTTTAAATTAGGGTTGCATTTAAATCATCTGATTGAATATGAAGTTTTTAATTTGAATATCTAATTTTAATTTTAAAAAAGTACAATATCAATAAGCTTCGATTGAATTGAATAGGATTAATCAGTTTGAATATTTTTAGATTTTCAACTATGAATTTTGAGCCTTTAACCCATCATAACAATTAATAACCTAAATTTACTTAATAATTTTTCCCATAAAATTTATAACTTTATACCATTAACAGGAATTGAGGTTAGCCCACAGCTCATATTACGTATTAAATTTTATTTATTCATAAAATATTTTATATTCTTATCTAAATTAATAGTCATAATTTACCAAATATACATGATTATAAAAATAAACAAGATATACAAACATTAATTTATGGACTTATTAAAATTTATATATGATATAAACGAACATTAAATATAAAATATAAATGAAATTCATAACTCCAATTCACATTTTAAAAAATTAAATCAAATTATCTAAAAATTTTGAATCTCAATCAAAATTTTGAGTTATCTACTATGGTCCCACTTTAAGCTCCTGTCACAGTAAATCTTTTTCAAAAAGTTTTTTTAAGCTATATATGTAGCACTGATTCTTCCAGCTCCTCTTTTTATGTCAGTTGGCTCCCCTGCTTTAAACCTTTGTGCTAGTCATTATCATTCCGTAACAGCGCAGTCATTTTAACAAATTTCGAAATAGAAAAATCTCTCATTCTCTTCAACCACTCAGCCAACGACAACGTATCTTAGCTCAAACATCAACCATTTCATCTACCCTACGCATTTCACTTTCCACATTGTTCCCAACCACCGGTGACTTGACAAACATCCCGGAAAATTGCATTTCCGATTGCAATAATGGGAGTTGATTACTATAAGATTCTGAAAGTATCTCATAATGCCAGTGAACAAGATTTGAAGAGATCGTACAAGCGATTAGCAATGAAATGGCATCCAGATAAGAATAGTCAGAACAATAAGGAAGCAGAAGCGAAATTCAAGCAGATTTCTGAGGCGTATGATGTTCTTAGTGATCCTCAGAAGCGTCAGATCTATGATTTGTATGGTGAGGATGCGTTGAAATCCGGTCAATTTGCTTCAGCGTCGCCAACTAGTGCTGGTAGTGGTAGTGGTAACGGCAGAGGATTTAGGTTCAATACGCGTGATGCTGAGGATATTTTCGCTGAATTTTTCGGTGGATCGGAAGGGTATAGTAGTAATTCTGGTACCGGAGAAGATCGGAAGGCGACGCCAGTGGAGAATAAACTTCCTTGTAGCTTGGAGGAGCTTTACAGGGGATCTAGAAGAAAAATGAAAATCTCAAGAATTCTTCTTGATGACTCTGGGTACGTAAACCTTAAATTATAAGTATATTTTTCAAATATTTTGTGGCTCATCGTGAATTGCGTAATTGCACATCTTTATTCCTATATTAAATGCGTTGATGATTTCGAAATATGAAAATAGTTTTTTAATGTAGCATTTTGTTTATTTTTAAGTCAATTTCCTTTTCTTGCAGCAAAAAGTTAGTTTCCTTTTCTTCTGACGTGTTGATCGAGATTATTATAGTTTAGATTTGCATAAAAATTGTGCTGTGTCTGGGACAAATCTTCATTTTTAACCATCAAATTGCTGAGATTGGATGCAAATTATGTAGCATCAAAAGTAGTTGTTCTGGTATTTTACTGGACTCTGTAGAATTCCTTCAATCGCTGAATTGCTTATCAATATTTTACGGTGTTTTAGTGGAACTGAGGACAGATTCAGTGAGCCGTGGTATTTCAGAAACAGTCTCTCGTTCTCGTTCTCGTCCCCACTAAGGTGTGGGGTAAGGTCTGCATACATCTTAACCTCTCCCCACCCTTCTCAGGCCTACTCATATGGTACCTAACGTAATTCTATGATACCGTGGGACTTTGGGGTTATACTGGATATGTTGTTATTGTTGTTGATCATAGATTCATTAGATGTTAATGCTCGGGATTCGCTCTGCTACTGGCTAGCTGTGTAATTATGTTATGCATTTGCGGTCATAGTTTTAACTCTGCTACCTGGTTTAACAGATAAAATTTCCGATGATTCTGTTTTCAAACCATGTCCTTTTGCGGAGAATGGTATAAGTTTGATAGCTCTTTGATATCCCAATGTGTATCAGCCAGTATCTTGCTTGACATAGCTATAAAAAAAATGCTTTGAACTGGCACCAAGGTTAGAACACCTTGGTGTTACTGCCAACCTATTTGATAGAATTCATATTTTTGGATCTTAGTGGTTGAAAACTATTTTCACAACAACTAATAAGTTGAGGCTGGCTACAGGATTAATACCCATTTCACTCTGATTGGACCCGTTTTATCCGATTACTCAATGATTTGGTTCTGTGATGCTAGAAGTTTTCTTCTATTTCTACCGACATACAAATCTGTAAAACAACTCCTCATTAATTAACTGGTTTAACACTAGCTGTCAACCTACTATAAAGTCATTTTTGTGCCCATCTGTAAGTGAGAATAATGTCCTAAATACATCATGAACAAATCTTTTTAGCTAACTGAGTTTATTAGATATTTATTTTTTTAATTCTTGTGCTTTTGCACACCCTGCATTCATACAATAGCAGAACACATAATCTATCACATTCTTTTTGTTACTTAATAAGTCTTGAAGGTTGAAAAAGATATGTCAAAACTCACTGTTGCTTCATGCTTATTTATGGTCACCCGGGAAGATTGATCTCCTGATTGTTGCAATTCTCTTGTTAAAACATTAATTGTCTCATATTGGTCGAAGGGAATCCGTTGTTGTCTCCTTATATAGTCTCACATTATAGGCTAGCTTTTAGTGTTAACTTAGGCCTAAGTTCCAGTTCTATACATGGTATTTGAGCAACCTCTATCCTTATTCTTGATTTCCCAATGTCGGGTCCCAATGTTATATTGGCTACACTTTGGATGTTTAGTTCTGCGTGTGTATGGTCTTTGGTAATTCTCACCTTATAGAACTAACTTTGGTGTTGAGTTAAGTTCAATGCCCATTTCTTTATATATATATAACTTTAGTGTTGATCATGGTTACTGTTTTGGTTTCCTGGTGCAATTATAAAACTACTTTAAAAGCTATAGTTAATGGGACACAAAACTTTTAGCTACTGAAAGCAATAGTTCTTTTTTCTTGTGGAGGGTTATGGTGGGTGGGGGTAGCTAATCAGTGGCAAATTTTGACAATAGAATTCTGTGAATGGTTACAAGTGAATATATTAAACTGTGAAAGTTCACTAAATTATTCCACTGTGTCTCTAACCTCCTGTCCTATTATACTTACTTTCTTCCATGTGTGAAATTGTTTTTGTAGTAAGCCTACAACTGTTGAAGAGGTCTTAGCAATACACATCAAACCAGGTTGGAAGAAAGGCACAAAAATAACTTTTCCAGAGAAAGGGAACTATGAACATGGAGCTGCCCCTGGTGATCTTATTTTTGTGATAGATGAAAAGCCACATGCTGTCTTCAGGAGGGATGGAAATGATCTAGTCAGAAACCAGAAAATTTCTTTACTAGATGCTCTCACTGGAAAAACTATCAGTTTGACCACTTTGGATGGAAGGGAACTGACAATACCAATCACAGATATTGTCAAACCAGGACAAGAGATGATAATCCCTAATGAGGGAATGCCAATATCAAAGGAACGTGGAAAAAAAGGGAATTTAAAGATCAAGTTTGATATTAAATTTCCATCAAGGCTAAGTGCAGATCAGAAATCTGATCTCAGAAGGGTGCTGTGCAGGAGCATTGACTAGTCCTATGTTTGTTTAAGGTGTCACTAACACTATCTGGAGGTGCTGCAGAATGTAAATATTTAACCACTTTTCTGTAGAAATGAAATTGTGCATATTAGGATACGGTCTTAAGGATGCCTTTCAACATTTACAAATAGTAAGCTCCAAAAGAGGAGCTATTTTAGCTGCTTACATTTTCTTTTGTTGTGTTGGAAGTAAAAGGAGTAAGTAGTTTAATAGTTGTGTTTTTTGATTTAGAGGTGGATGCTATATATCAAGTATTGTAGTTGGAGTAGTGGCATTGTTCTAATTTTGCATTCCTTCTGTGGCAGACCTTTGATGAATATATTGCCTTGTTCTTTTTGGCATTGGTATGGACGAAATCTCTCCTCCAGATTTTTCTTTGGAGTATATTTGCTTTGCATGAAGATTTCCTTTTTCAAATCTTCCAGTTAGCTTCTCACATCAGCTAACTCAATCAGGATATCAGGTTTACTCGCAAGGTGCACCAGCCAAATGTATTTTACTTACATTCATTTATCTTATCATTATATTGATTCTCCGTGATAGAGATGTATGGCAACGTCAAAGTTACTTTTGCATTTTCATATTTTAATATTCTAAGGGGACTTCAGGGGCATGGGATACACCGTTGAATATGGAAAAGCCATTCCATGAACACAGAAAGCAGAAAGACTTTTACTTATTCAAATCACTATACCAAGATTAGTGCTTAAATCAGTCTCTTTGAACTTTTCTATCAAACGTGAGAATGAACCGGAAATGAGTACATAGCTAGTTCGTAGAGATAAAGATATGACATTTATTGTACACAGAGACCTATCGTTCCAGCAAACTCTGCTCAATACATATGTGCCTTGGATTTGCTTAGATGAAGATAGCTCTGTGTTGCTGAATCTTCTTTTGTAGCCCATCCTTACCTGCTCCGACAATATTTTCAACTACTTTGCCTTTCTTTATCAGCACAAAAATGTTGGCATTGCTTGAACCCCATACTCTTGAGCTACATCCTGCTTACAGTTCATCCAAGATTTGAGAAATTAGTATCTGTTTAAATATCAAAAGTATAGGGGAAAAAAAGAAGAGGGTTCTGAAGTTAAAGAGGAAAAGTGCATACAGCCAGCTCATCAACATCAATCTTGACAAACTCAACGTCTATATATTTAGAAGCAAAGTCATTGATAACTGGTTCCATATATATATATTTGCAAGGACCACACCATGTTGCTGTGAAGTCAACAACGCCCTTGTAACAATAGATAAAGAGATCCAATGATTAGTACCATCCAATATGCCATGAGTTTAACTGTTATATACTGGCGTGTGAAAAATACTTGCACACTATTTGGTTACCTAAAATTAAGGTGCGTTGCTCTCTTCTAACAGGTTAAAATACAATGATAGTATAACTTATTTTACACAGTTCGTGTATATAAGTTCAACCTTTGAGAAATTAGCACAAAGGTTGCTGCAAATGGTTACCAGCTTGTTTGATTCTTTCAAAGAATCAAAATGGAAATTCCATTTCGTTGAAGAGTGGAAAGCAATGACTTGATACCTTGATTTGTGGTGTGGTTAACAAATTTGCTTCATGCCAAGTTGATGAGTAGTTAGCACCCATTTCTTCAAATGTGCTCTTCAACTTCAGGTTTTGAAAGATCTTCTTTGGATTGAAATTGGAGCTTAAGAGTCTTGTAGGGACACCTTTTAATAGTGGTTGCTGATGTATGAAATTTTCTCTTTTCAAATGTAAAGAAACTTAAACTAATACAGAATATGCTCTTCAGTATGTCTATCATTCCATCATTTATTGGAAGATTTGATGCTATGTATCTTTTCTTTCTGTTGGTTCTTTTTTCCAGTATTTCTATCATTACCACTTTATTCTCAATCTCATACGCTGCATTTGATCATGCAACAAAGTTGGTTATTTCTTTATTATCAGCTTTAAGAAGTAAATATCTGAAGCCAAAATGTTCTGCAAGTACTAATTCCTACCATCTTGAAATAGATTAAGGACTATAAAGTTGGATTTACACGATGAATGTTAGATGGTGTAGCTTGTGTTAGTGCAGATATTTTTGGTATGAGAGAAATGCACTAAACAAGTGTTACACGGAACTTGCACGCAGCGGAAATTACACAAAATGCTCCCTAAGGATCAATCACTAACTCTCCTTTCTTGTAAGAATCTATGAGGAGGCACCAAGAACAACCCAAAAACAACAATGGCAACAATATATATTCAGCAAAAACAAAGGAATAACCACACACACAATAACCACACACACACAACCCGTACGAAGAACAACGATTTTACGTAGAAAACCTCTTTAAATCGAAGAATAAAAACCACAAGTCACAATGACCAACCAAAGCTCACTATTATATATAAAGAGGTTACACGCCTAACTTCAGTTCAAATGGATCTACAAATTTCCAACAACAACAACAATACAATAGAGTAAGACTACTCCCAATACTAGAGAACAAAGAGAAAATTTCAGCAAAAACAGAGACGTGTTCAGATCATCATGACTTGAGCTAAACAAAACGAAATTCAAGACTTCTTTAAACCAACAAAGATGAGAGATGTCATCTACCTTGTATCCAAAAATTAGCTGAAACGGAACTCATTTGGACTCTTGAACAATTGATCAAGTTGACTGCTCCTGCAGATCTACTATTTCGGACTGCCTCTCTTTTTCTCTTTTGTGTTCGCTTTTTTCCCTTCTACTTGTAAAAAACTAGGTGCATTAACCCCTAATTATCCTAGTCAAGGTTAAGGATGAATTATGCTGAAAAATAAATTCATTGGGCCGCTCAACTTGGGCCTCCTTTCACATAGGAGTGACCCAGCCCAACACCATCAACATTAATCTTGAAATATCCGGGATCAAGTTATTTCCAGGCAATTCGTAGAATGATTATTTTAGGCCTAAGCCTTTCTATTTAGCAGCATATCATAGGCCATGAACCAATGAGGTTGCAAGCAGGAAAAAGAACGTACTTATAACCGATGGACTAAAAAAAATTGTAATGGTTTTGTCTCGATTAGTTTGCACGTATTTAAACTATATACAACACAAATATTGAATAACTTTTTCCATCATAGCATAAACAAATGAGAAGAAATCACCTAATATTACTTGAAAGGATGAAACCTCAAAGTTTTCATCCACTTTGTTGATAACTAGGTCACACTTGAGTTGCGTCCATTACCTAAGTAATTTGAGTTGTATGGAATAAGTGAATGGTGTGATTTTGATGGAACTTCATTTTGTGCCATAAATATAGTTGATTGCTATGTACGTGCCACTGTGCCGACTGACCAAATTAGTCCAGTCATTTGTTATTGACTTTTTTACTTGTACCATCACCAAATCAGGCACAGTAGAAAAGCCAAATATTTTTGCTAATCTAAACTCTAAACTGACCTTTTGCAGGTAAAAGTTCTTTTGTGTGGCTAGGTCCGTATCCAATAGTGTTGATCACAGATCCTGAACATGTAAAGGAGATTTTCACAAAGAATTATGTGTACCAAAAGCAAACTCATCCCAATCCATTTTCCAAGTTATTGGCTCAAGGTCTTGTAAGCGTTGAGCAAGACAAATGGGCCAAGCACAGAAAAATCATCAATCCTGCCTTCCATGTTGAGAAGTTAAAGGTTATATTCATCATTTTTAAATCTTATTATTATTAAACTTAGCAAACATTGTAGCTCCATGATCAAGCCCCTTCAATACATGCTGCTCTGCCACCAATAACAAGTACTGACTTATTTGTTTTGTACAGCATATGTTGCCAGCATTTTATATGAGTTGTAGTGATTTGATAAGAAAATGGGAGGAGAATGTTCCAATAGAAACATCATTCGAGCTCGATGTATGGCCAGACCTTCAAATAATGACTAGTGAAGTCATTTCTCGCACTGCATTTGGAAGTAGCTATGAGGAAGGAAGAATAGTATTTGAACTTCAGCTAGAACAAGCTGAGTATATAATGGAAATAGGACGTTCAATCTATATACCAGGATCAAAGTATAACAATTTATTTGTGAAATTTCTACATATAACATAGAAAATCACATGTTCATTACTTTCTACTAAGAAGACCTTTCTTGAATTTGTTTCGTTAGGTTCTTGCCTACTAAAAGGAACAAAAGAATGCTGGAAATCGAAAAGCAAATCCAAACAACAATTAGACGTATCATCGACAAAAGATTGAAGGCAATGGAAACAGGGGAGACTAGTAAAGATGACTTATTAGGCATATTACTTGAATCCAATATGAAAGAAATTAAACAACACCGAAGCAATGATTACGGAATGACAATAACAGAAGTGATTGAAGAGTGCAAGTTATTCTATTTTGCTGGACAAGAGACCACTTCAGTGTTGCTAGTGTGGACTATGATTTTGCTATGCCTACATCCTGAGTGGCAAGTACGTGCCAGAGAGGAGGTTTTGCAGGTCTTCGGAAATGAAAAACCAGATTTGGAAGGACTAAGTCGCCTCAAAATTGTAAGTACTTTCACAAGTCGTTACTTTATAAAGCCCAAGATCAAGAACGTTATAAAATCAGGATAAGACACATAGCTGTTTTGCCCATCATTAATGTGAAATTGCAGCCTAAATTTTGCAAGAAGTGAACTAATTCTACTGCCAACTTGTGTCCTTAGGTGACAATGATCTTGTTAGAGACATTACGCCTGTTCCCTCCATTACCAGTATTTAGTAGAACGAACAAAGAAGAAGTCAAATTAGGAGAGCTGCATCTACCAGCTGGAGTGGTACTCGTTATACCCCCAATCTTAATTCATTATGACAAGCAAATATGGGGTGAAGACGCAAGAGAATTCAAACCAGAAAGATTCAGTGAAGGAGTGTCAAAGGCAACAAAAGGACACGTCTCTTTTATTCCATTTGGTTGGGGACCTCGAATTTGCATTGGACAAAACTTTGCAATGATGGAAGCTAAAATGGCAATAGCAATGATACTACAAAAGTTCTGCTTCGAACTCTCTCCATCATATACACATGCTCCATTTGCAGTAGTGACTATTCATCCACAGTATGGTGCTCCTCTGCTTATGCGCAAACTTTGAAATGGATGTTGCCGATATTTAAGATCAATGGTATTGTGTTCTCAGTGTTTCAGCTAGAATACTAATAAATTAGTCGGGTTATGGATGAAATCACTCTTTTACTATTTCAACATTGTAGTTTTGAAATGTTATCAATGTTGGTCATTTTACGATTTTCTTCTGTGGGTGAATTAGTTTAAACTTGTTATAATGCTCCATCTTGTCCTGTGAAGAGTTTATGTCAGTGCTTCCTATTGATGCAAGTCAAGCCTTTATGTCTTGTGTATATAGATTGTTCACTCTCAATCCCGCAAGTTTATTTCTACTCATATAAGTCAAAACCTAATTAAATAGGCAAAAATTTACTCGTACTCAGTTTTTATATCAAACCAAAGTATGGCTAAATAGTGCATTAAAAATCTAGAATTCAACTTCCAGAACTCCTCCAACTTCAAATTTTCCAATCCGGCTAGGAATGTTGAAATTGTTCTTGTAGCAAAAAATCTCATGTGAGGAAGACCTAAGACTGTTCTCAGGTAGTAGAACTCCCATAGTTGTAGTTCAAATTTTTGAATATGTTAAAACTAGCTTAGTTGAGAAGACTTCTAATCAAATTCCCATAGATTTATACGGAAAACCAACGATTTTATTGAATAATCTATGTATAAAGGTTCGATTCATCTTCCCTTTTTTAATTTTAAGTTTCCAAAAAGATGTTCAGAGAACGACAAGATACAATAACGAAGCAGAAACCAGAATTGGAATTTCGAATCAACTAGAACAATGACAAGGAGGGGAAGAGAGGAAAACAAGGAAAGGAACAACTGAAAAGAGGGTCACATAGGTTTCATTTTACCTGAATCGAGGAATTAAGTGTTGGTTCGAGGTGGACAATATGTCAAAATATCAAGATCTTTCTCGAATTCAGCCATATTGTTGTCTTTCAAGCTTACCCATGCTTCTATCCCATAGCCATTTTTCGTGTCAATCAGACTAATTATTTCAACATTTTTGCTAATAGTGCTTACACATGATGGCTAACCAAACAAAGTCGGTTTCATACCAGGGGAATCTACACAAACTAGAGCAAAGATAAAAGTCCATCTCGTCTTTCTGGCCAAGTGGGTTACCGTGAGCAAACGTAGAGGTAATGCCCTCGATGCTTGCCTTACCAATGTATGAAAATGTCACTTAACTCCTTTCTTGACTGGTTTCCCTCAAGAGTAGCAATTTCAGCTGTTCTGAAGATGGTATCTTTGTTTTCCCCCTCAAATTCGTCTAACTATTAAAATTGATTCCCTCAAATATCCATGTTTCTATGAGGAAATGCCTGTAAGAACTTTCCAAATTAACAACATAACAGCTACCAATCTAGTAGATTTGACCAGTATGGCACTACTTGAGTCGATTTTGTTAGAATATATGTTCAACGCAGCAGAGGCATCGCCCTAATTTTTTTCTTACATGTATAATAAATATCATAACCAACATGTATCACATATAAAGAGTGCCTGAAATAAACTCGAGACTTACCTCTCCAAGCGTGAACAAAGTTCTTGAATCGAAGCCGGATCCAGATCCACGATCTTCTACAATATCCTAAACTCACTTCTTGAACTCTCTCAATATTTGGGTGGGCAAATATTGTATAAAAACTTATATCCTTATTCTATGGTAGGAAGACCTTATTTATAGATTTCTAGGAAGACTTTTCCTTACATAATTAGGAAATCTTT
>JBDJHY010000094.1:2071622-2090573 GCA_039654485.1 Withania somnifera
TTGTCTTTCTATTATCGGTTGTTTTATAAAACTTATTCTAGATCCTTCTATTTTTTGTAATATTCTTTGTGATGGTACTAATCTTCTATGATTAAAATCCATACATATTTCCTCTGGTATTGTTATTCTAGAATTCTCTTTATGTTTTATTTTTTCTAATATATCCTGATATATTTTTGGTACTAAAATATTCTTCTCATTTTGTTTTCTAACATGATTATTTCCCTTAAATTTATTTCGGCGCAACTAAATTTATTTACCAGTTTCGTTGTTCCTCAACGTCTGTCACTAAGAGTAGTCAATTATACGAAATTTTCACGTAAAGTAAATATGTGGATTAGCAAGTAAAACAAGGTAAAATTTGTGCAAGATTGGCTCAATCCTCCTATAAAGAAAGCTAAGAAATTAATTAAAGGGCTTATTTTTCTTTTGTGTTACCCTGCTAACTGGTTCTGGGAAGTACTTAACAATTTCCTCAGTCTCATTCATAATTTTCCCCCTATATTTGTTTTCAATTTAGTCTCAATTTGCCATCTTTTATACAATAATATTTGATTAAGTAGTATGTAATCTTTTTTATTTTACCCATGTATATATAAAATCCAACATAACCAATAAAATATTTTTCTAGGAGGGCAACATCACAAACTAAAACAAGAAGAATTAAGATGAACTGATTATCACACCACTAGCGGATGCAAGTGAAATTCAATTGACTTCGGCATACCACTACATTCCACAAACATTTACATAGAAGATAGAACCAGAAATTTTAAGTCAACATAATCCAAAAGAATGTGATAACAAAGTAGATGTGGTCAAAATTATCAAGTGTGGCAGGACAACTTAGTTTTCATTAAGATTGAATGAAATTTAAGACGCCTTTGTCGATTATACTTGCTATAACTAAAACATAATTTTTTTCATGTCAACAAGTGGACTAAAAGCTTTCAGATCACATAAATTCATTTTCTTTCCCACTTGTAAATTTTCTACATCTAGATCTTGTTTTAAAAATCAGTCTTTTAGCTCTCTCCTAGATACTTCCTGTTCTTTTTTAATTATGTATCGTGTTTGCAAATTTCTGACTTTTTTTTCTTTTCATAATTTCTTTTAATTAGTGAAAATCCCAACATAAGACTACTTGTACTGAAATTGCAACTCACATTAACCCAATATGGATGCTAAATACAAGAATGAAAGAGGATAAAAAGCATAACGGTTCAACAAGACCACATTGGGTAAAGGTTGTTTTAGCGAGTATAAGCCTGGAGTTACTCCAAGAGAATTGCAGCAACAAGCCAGCTGCATTCTTTTGATTTTGCCTAAACCTCAAAGTGGAGATTTATTAGAAAAGAAATGAAGGCACTAAATTTGCACCACGATGGTGGTGAGCAGACCTGAAAATGACCGGGCCATAAATTAACCAGCAATATATAATGGAACTGGCATCTTCGTTGTTCTTAAGCCTTGCTACTTCAGGAGCCTCACCTTCTGGATATCTGTGCAAGCACATGAAAACAGTGAGCAACGCCTCACTCATACACACTACTCTTCATCCTTTTGGAACAATCTGTGAAGAACAAGGACAATACCTGAATCATGATGTGCCACAGTGAGATATAGATAGTTGATGCCGTTTGATCAATGTTCTACATCTTCAGGAAGGATTGTTTTTCCTCTGTAAACATACTGCATCTCTTCCTTCCATGTCTGCAGTACATCAGGCATCATTTCATAGATTACATTATTACTGTAGTACAGACTATGGTGCTATTAGTTACTCTGATTTTCTGTAGACACGGGCAGATCTAGGATGGGGCAAGGGTGTTCATCCGAACCCTCTTACCAAAATATTACACTCTATATATAAGGCACTTTCTTTATTTTGAGTGTATATATATATATTTTGAATCCCCTAAAAACAAGACTAGAGGTCAGCTAAGTGGTTTAGGGGTTCAAGATTCATCTTGAGGTAATCATAAAAAAAAAACAAAGTATCTTGAATCAAATCCTAGGCACAACATTTTTATTTTTCGAATCTCCTTAGTGAAAGTATTGGATCTGCCTCTGGAATAGAGGAGCAACTTTTAGAGTTACAAGAACAGTAACAGCGTGAAAGGTAACAAGAACAGTAACATCGTGAAAGTTATCATCTAAGCAGGAGAAAAGACAAAAGGGAGCACATGCAATACTTACCTCATGTCTGAAGGAAATCCTCGTATTGGGTACATTTGTCTTGTGAATATCGTTTCCTTGAGGGCCTCTCTTATAGTATTTACTTCCAAGCCAATGCATCTGTAACATTTACAGTAGGAAGTAAAATTAGCATTGGGGTTACAAAGTGCTCTGTACCACTGTAGAAGTTCACGAACAAAGAAGTTCAAGAACCAGAATTACCAGACCATGGATATAAAGTTATAATTATCAGTAAATTTGTGATTCTTAAACCAAAGAAACATTACTAGGCCACACTCAAGATTCCTAAGAGAGTTACTTATAAATCACGCCTGAATGCTGTAAATGCTCACCTTGTCTGCATGCTTGAATCCTGATTGATAGACTGAATTCCTAGCTATTTCACAAAGGTCACAAGAACTCAACTTCCATACCTGAAATATATAAGATGGTTAAGGACATCTTGATATTCTACTGACTGAAAAAAAATGAACTAACCTTAGCTGCAACACTGTATTCTTCCACGAGGGGCTCTTTTGTCAAGTGGATTTGCAAAGGATCATCAGAAGAGAGTGAGACGTTCATGCCACGGTGGAAAAACATAAGGAACGGGTTCCGATTATAGTCAAGGAAAAGCGAATTATTGCTCAGGGGAGACATTGCCAGTCCAACCTGAATGGTATTTAGAGACAGTTACAATGAACTTTCTTTTTCGGGGGATCAAGAGAAAATGTTGCGTGATCTATAAATAGAAGCATGACTTCAAAGGCATATTCCATGGTAAAATATGATTGCATCTCTGCATAGCTCGACATTACAAATATAACATGATAATAAATCAAATCCTCAGATGGACCAACTTATGGAAGTTAATTGTACATATAAAGCACACTGCATACCACCATCTTTGTGTATAACAATATAATATTATTAGATTTGTTCAGGAAAATAGAGAAACAAAATGAAGATAGGTCTCCGGTCAAAGCTAAATGAGAACTTCTGGGGGATTTTTAACAAAGTGAACATGCAAAATAGCAAGAAAAGTAAGGAGCTATTCTAGAGAAACTTTTTTTTTTTTTTTGGGTTTTTTGAACATTGGTAAAGTTGTATTCTTCAGCATCAAGCACAGGCTGACCACCTTCAAAAAATCACAGCCCTAACCAAAGTTACAAGCTTCTAATTAATTCTATAATTTGATCTACATCTTCTATACAAAGTTGTTTATACCAAAAAAGCAAAGATACTAAACAATTCCTTTTATTTTGTGAATGGAATTGGATCTATCTTCAAAGCATCTCTCATTCCTTTCTATCCACACTAACCACCATATGCATGATGGTATTACCTTCCAACCCATATCCAGCAGCTAAAAAGGGTCAGAAGTGTGTTATAGCATAGTCCAACTGGAGCTTGTGATGTTGAGGAAAAGCTCCCAGATCTGTGTAGTGAATTTGCAGTGTAGGAATAGGTGTTCGTTTGTTTTCCCTGTCAAATTGCAAAGGAAACATCTGGGAACTAGTTGTGTTCCTTTCTTCTGCAGAACTTCTTGAGTTAAGCAGACACTGTTGATGACTAACCAAGTGAAGCATTTCACTTTGGTGGGAATCAGCCCTCCCTCCCCAAATACTCTTCCAGTGGTGATGGGTAGCCTCCACCCCCATTCTAGAGAAGCATTTTCTATTTCAATGACTGGATAAACTAGCTTACTCTATATAATTTGACACCTCCATAGACATCTTGTATATAATACTAGTAGTTAAACTGCCGTAAGTTTTTCTTATCCTTTTTCCTGGTGATGTTTCTCAATCCAGTGTGTCAGTTCCTCTATTACCCAAATTTTTTGAAACTTAATCATATTGGCTATGCTTCACAAACTTCAACGAGCATCCAATAGGTTATTACAACCCTTCCATTGTATGCATTTGTAATACAATCTTTCTTATACCAACCTAAATGATTTAGTACTGTCATCTAATTGCAGGGAATTCAAAAACAGCTCTAAGTTCTAAACAAAGCTCACTGCATATATCAGCTAATGAGGTAAAGGTAATAAAGAGAAATACCTGTGCAAGGTAGTAAAGATAATGCAGTACAGGGGTCTTCCGCAAATTGATTCCATGAGAAATGTTATGACATACAAGAAATCCGGCAGCTAAATGATCAACATCACCCGCCTGCATGAACTTGAGAACATAAATTTGGCGCACTTGTATGTAGCTAACAAAAAGATCAGCTGAAATGAACACCAACCTCCCCACAGTGTGGTCTTAATCTGATTGTTGGCAACCCCTTTGATTCACGAAGCTAAGGACATAAGATACAACAAGTACATAAGATATAATCTTGCTCAGTAAAGAAAGAACAGTCCACACAATTTTTAAAAAAGATGTCCTCTCCCTTGCAAGGGAAAAAAAGGCGGCAGTAGACAGGGAGTAGTTCAATGTATGCCAGCAAACATAAACACTGAAAGAGTTTGATAAACATCACATGAGAAACTGGTAAGCATTTCCTTCAAAAGGGGAGTCATTTATTGTTTCAGCTTTTGCTAAGATTGTTCAGGGAATTTTTTTTTTGAACTTCCTAACTTTGTATTACATCACAACAGTACATGGGTGGTACTGAAACCTTATATACAGATGTACTCTAAACTCACTGCTCTATATCTAGATAGAGTCTAAAATATCAATAATAGATATAATGTCATTGAGTATAATTGATTACACCAAAATTATAACAACAAAATGCAGTTCAATTTGACTTTCTGCACACCATTTTCTATGCCTTCAAAGCACCTAGAGTTCCTCTCTTTTCAAAATGCCCACCATATTGAAGCAGGGATAATTCTCCATCTATTCTTGCATGGACACCAGCCTCCTCCCAACTCTTTAAAGCCTCAATGACTCTCCTAGGCACAGTACAGGATATGCCTTTGAAACTAAAGAATAACCTCCATAGTTGCTGAGTGTATTTGCAGTGTAGATACAGATGATTTACAGTTTCTGATGTTTCTCCACACAGGAAATACCTAGAACATAATTTATCCCCCTTTTCATTACATTATCCCGGGTCAAAGTTGCTTCCTTAGCTAGCAGCCATATGAAACATGAGACCTTATAGGGGATTCTGCACTTCCAAATTTGTTTCCATGGCCAAATAGGGTTCTGCTGACTTGGTTTGTCTATCCACCCGTATGCATTACTTACTTTAAATATACCTTTGCTATTACTTTTCCACCATAACACATCCTCATTTGCCTAAAGACCCTCAAAACTTTCGACAGTGTCAAAAGATCTTGCCACCCTGATTACTTCCTAGTATTGGTTGTCTCCTGAAGTTAAAATTCCACTTTTTGGTGTCCAAAGTTTTGCTACAGTCTATGTTGCTTGGACTCTTCAAAAATGTCAACGGGTGCATCTTGGATTCTCCAAAACTAGTGTATTTTATAAGAATTCAACACGAGTGCGGCATCAAAAGTGAAGAGCCCCGCAACTTAGGCTATAGTCCTTTATTGAAAAAGGACTAGGTTTTATATGTCAGTTTCCAGATTGCTATTATCACGCCATTCTTCGTTCCAGAACTTGGTTTTGTTCCCCTTTTTCCACTTTGATCTTGGAGTTTAGTTTGACCTCCTCCCGCAAGGTCCTTATGGATCTCCATAAGCTGACCCCATTGGTGTAGTTGCTTCCTTGGTCATCCAATTGTCTTCAGCGTTGTATTTTGCACCTAAGACTCTTCTCCAAAGTAACTTCATTTGAGTACTTCCACAACCACTTCGTTTTGAGTGTTTTGCTTTGAAACTTCATATTTCTTTTATTCCTAGTCACCGTTCTTCTTTCCAGTTGCCACTGATTTCCACTCTACCAGATGGAAACTTTTCTTCTCTTTGTTTCCTTGCCATTTTGGAACTTCCTCCTGATGGTATCCAACCTTTTAACAACTCCTGCTGGAATAAGAAACAATGACAACCTGTAAGTTGGAAGGGCCATCAAAGGCTGAGTTAATGAGGGTCACTCTCCCTCCCAGTAATAGATATTGTGTTTTCCATCTGGCCAATTTCTTTTCACACTTTTCTATGACACCATTCCATATTTCAGCACACTTGGATTTTTCTCCCAGAGGCACCTCCAAGAAAGTTGTTGGCAGGGTCCAAACTTCACCCCTAAGATTGATGTCAACCATTCTATATTGTTGACTTCATTGATAGGATACATAAAGCTTTTCCTCCGGCTAATGTGCAAACCAGAAACCCCTTCAAACCAAAACCACCCTCAAATAGTTCAGCTGGTCTTCCTCAGCTCCACAAAAAATCAATGTATCAATCTGCATATTGAAGATATGTTACCTCCAAGCTTTTAGTTCCTTTTCTGGCCACATCAAACCCTTTCAACCATCCCCTGTGCTACCAGTCTTGATCATACTATTTAAACCCTCCATAGTAATTAAGAACAAGGGGGACAATGGATCATCCTGTCTGTGACCTCTTTCAGATCTAAAAAAACCAGCTAGAGTCCTACAAAAAGGTTTCTTGTCGAAATGCAAAATAAGATCCAGTTAAACTATCTGTCCAAATCCCATCATCTCTAACACCTTCATCAGATATTTCAAATTTACATGGTCATATGCTTTTCCAATATCCAACTTGCAAAGAATTCCAAGTTTCTTCTACTTAATTCTAGAGTCTACTACTTCATTAGCAATCAAGACCGCATCCATGAATTGTCCGCCTTTAATGAAAGTCATTTGCTGAGAGTCCACCACTTTGTGTATCACACCCTTTAATCTCTTTGTGAGAACTTTAGAAAGAAGTTTGTATCCATGACTTACAAGACTGATTGTTCTGTAGTATTAGTTCCTTTGCTCCTTTCTTCTTGGGGATAAATGCTACGAATGTAGCATCAAAGTTTCTCAAAGACTTCTTGATCATAAAAGTTCTGGAAGGTGTCCATGATTTCCTGCTTTACTACATCAACACTTCATGAAAAAAACCCATTGTGCATTCATCAGGTCATCTTCTTGAAGAATTCTTTCTGGCTCTTGAGTGACCTCCCCTTGTATCATAAGTTGATCAATATTGTTGTACCTTTTGTGTGAATTTAACATTTTATGGAAGAACTTGGTATTCTTGTCCCCCTTCTTCAACCATAGTACTCTTGATCTCTGTATCCATGAAATTTCTTCCTTCTTGACCAGGTCTTTCTATTTTAGCAACACTTGCAGCTTTTTTGGTTGTTTCTTCTGTGAGTACTCTGTTTTCCCTGTCCATGTCCAGATTTGCCAACTCCCGTAAGTTTGCTTTCTCTTCAATCCCAGGTTCCTGCTCTCCTCTTTTTTCCACTCCTTGAGTTTGTGTTTTAATGCTTTAAGCTTGCAAGCCAAAACATAATCAGGCTTCCCTGTGTAATTAAAGTAAGTCCACCACTCTCTGACTCTATCAATAAAGCCTCACTGTAGCAATCAGTTTTCAAAGTTGAAATAATTTTTATTTCTCTCCCAGAAGCCACCAATCAAAACTATTGGGATATGATCTGAACCCGGCCTTTGAAGGGGAATCTGCCTGAGATTGTTAAAGTTGTCATCCCATTCTCTAGAAACCAGAATTCTATCAATCCTGGAGGTTGCTTCCTGTTGATCACCTTTAAACCAAGTGTATTCAGCATCTTCTAATTGTAAATCAACCA
Organism: Withania somnifera; assembly: GCA_039654485.1. Lineage (NCBI taxonomy): Eukaryota > Viridiplantae > Streptophyta > Magnoliopsida > Solanales > Solanaceae > Withania > Withania somnifera. Next base: position 2,079,479 of record JBDJHY010000094.1, read on the forward strand.
AATTCATGTCTTCTATGAAATTAGAGAGCTCCTTCATGCCTCTTGTTCTTCTAATGCAGTTTTCTTAGATATGTACCCAGATACATTGAAATTTCCACACATAGCCCAAGGCCTTTCCACCAAACCAGAACCCAAATCTTCCCACACTAGTCTCCTCTCCTTGTAACAATTTGGAGCATACGCTCCACTTATGTGGCAAGAAAAGTCCTGGGTTTTAGATTACTTCAGTAAGATCCTATTTCCAAGACCTCACTCTTCTATGCCCTATGATCCCACATTAGCATGATACTTCCCCTTGTTCCACAAGCTTAGGGGCATGGACGTCTGATCCATCCACCTCCCTAAACTTGTTTTGCCATTTCTGAGATATCCCCCTCCAGCTTTGTTTCTTGTAGACAGATGATGTCCAACCCTCCACTCATATGCTAACTAAACTATTAACTATCCTCCTCTTCCCCCTATTATTCAAACCCCTCACATTCGACGACACTAGTTTAAACTTCTATCTTACAGTCAGAGTTGTGTTTCTCCCCTTATTCCTGTTCCACGAGCTTTTGAACTTTACATCAAAGGAGACAAGGCTTTTTAATTCTTGTGCACCTGTTGAATCTGTTCTTTTTTACTTTAGTGTCCTGTTCCATTCTCCTTATCTGTCTGCAATTTATATCTGGAGGAGTAATTCTGTGGCCTCCTATTTATGTCCCTGGAAATCAGTTCCAAAGATTTCCACTAGTTTGATCAAATTTTGTTGCACCTAAGTGGAATTTTGTTGTTGGTGCAAAATAGGCTTTTCTTCCTCCACCTCCCAACTAACAATTTCAGTGTTTGAGCTTTGCAATACTAGCCCATTCTCCCACTTCTGCCATCACCACCTCTGTCTATATAATTGTGTTCTTTCTCTCCCATGTCCCTCGCAATTCCCTAATTATCACCCTCTGATGTCATCATCACTACCTTCGCATATGTGTCTCTCTACTGGTACAATTTTGAGTTCTCACAATCAAGAATGTGGCTTTTCTGGGCTGCCAAGTATCCTGAATTTTCTCTTTGTAAGTCGTTAAAAATGACTTGAGATGCAAAATCTGAGCCTTTTGGCCTTTTTATATTCAAATTTCTTTTGGACTTCTGTAGGAGGCCCAATTCTGTTTTTCATTTAAAATACTCATATGCCTCTCACATGCTTCACTTTCACTTGGCCCTCCAGTTGTCAACACAGGGCCCACGTGTTGACTTGTACTAAAATCCCTAAATTGATGGGATTTTCGTACATTTTTGCAGTTTTCCACATATTGTGTCCTCTGGGTAAAGCCTTTTACGGGACAAGAGGCTTCGTCATCTTATCCGGCGACTGTAGTTCAAAATTGTGGCAACAACTTGAACCTTAGCTTGCACTCCTCCCAGATTGGGAAGTAATACTTTATCCCAACGCAAGTAATGGACATCTCCCTCAGCAAACTTCTTCCATCATTCTTCACCGAGATTCTCGCCTACTTCATATGATTTTTAAGTTCCCTTTATTCTTCTGTAGCGATCCAACCCACGCACAATTTCCCTATTTCTTGAAGAATCTTCTTGGACCAAAGATGTAAGGAGCTCCCCACTCCTCTAATCCATATTTCTCTCACAAAACTAGAGCTAGAAATGCATCCTGTTGTTGGGTTCCACCAATCGATATGGAAATTGTTGTTCTTCCACCTCCATTAACCTTGGATGGTTTAATTCCACCATGTATCTATCAGGGAACTCGAATAGAAAGACATTGTTGATCAGCTCATATATGTTGACTTCCTTATGTCTGCAACAATTGGCTTTTCGTTCTTCTCTCCACTGCAATATCCAGTGGGCATCTCTTGAGCAGTTCTTCCTCCTAAATATTCATTGGCTCAGTTATCTGTATACCTCATTTCCTGCTATTTATCTCAGCTTAAATTCCAGGTCTGCCATCTACTCTCTTGCACAACCTCTGCAAAGGGTAGTCAGCACCCGTTACCCTTGAGAAAGATGTTTCTGTGTCCCTTCTTTGGTATTTAATAGATCTTTCCTACCTTAAATGAATGTCCAACCACCCTGCATTCGATGCAAGTTCTGGGATAATTAAACCTGACCTTCCCCCACTATTTAGAGTTATTATGCTTATAAATTTCCCATATTAATTACGCTTCCTTGTGCAAAAATTCTCTGCATCTCGTTCTGAAAATTTCCACCTCTTAATCTCCTTCTTTTGCTCCTCATATGCCTCTCTCAGACAGAGACAGATCAATTCCATGGATTTCTTGCTCATAACAGATCTTCGCATCATTTTTTGACTCCTCTCAACCCATTCAGATTTGCTCGTGGGCCATCTGGTTGTATTGAAGGACTTCAAACCTGCGTTGAAATAAATTTTGTTTCTCTTCCATCCTAAGTGTTAGGGTGTATTCTATAATCACAGTGGGTGATTATAGTTGGCTTTGAAAGAAAGGTTTTGATTCCGGTGGGAGATGCCGGAAAAGTGGGCTTCTCCACTCCTAGAAAGTAGGAGAGAAAGACTGGTATTCGTGCCTGGGAGTTTTTTTTTTTTTTTTTGTACAAAAGTTTGTTCAGGGAATTGTGGAACATAAACAATATTCATGGGTGTGGGACAGCAAAATTTCTTGTAAAACTCATGTAGGGGACACTTCCATGCATGTCCGATTGAAGCAAAGAAAGCCTCAAAAAAATTCATGTAGAACTCATGTGGGGCCCGAATGCATGTATGACTGAAGCAAAGAAAGCATCAAGGCTCTCAACCAGTGGTATCTTCGTTGGATAGCCCATTATGAGCTTGACCAAACACCTAGTCTTTGTCCCGTTACTGAACACCCGACTTTAATTTCAAAGAAAATGATTGAAATTCTGTACAATGACACTGTCCAGCCAATAAAATTATATAAACACCTTTTGCACTATCAATTTAGTGTCAACATTTACTCTTTTGTTTTGATAACGGAGAAATCACTGAGGGTAACTGGTCGCCCCTCTTCTACCCATCTCCACTTAATTAAGAAGCTTTGGTCTGTGGCAGGATTTGAAACCGTGACATGTGGAACATTTATTTTTTATTGGGAAGGAATGAATAACACAGAATAGTTTGCTCATGGACAAATTTGGAAAAGTGAAAGAAGAATGAGAAAAGATATGAAAAGAAAAAGAGGGAGAATAAAGAAGAACAAAGTATGCAGGTAACGTAGAGTGACCATCTGAGCATAGAAATGTTCTGTACATGCAGTCACTAAATGTCGTAGCCAAACTGGATTCAAATTTCTTCCATTTATTTCTTGAATTTTCGACAAGAGGTTTTGGTGCTGATTAAATTTATCTAATAGATTAAAACTGCATATACTCCATCGTCATCCCTGAGACAGTCATTTTCTTCAGTTCTGACTTTTGATTTTAAGGAATTTCAATTAAACCACCCACTGCTATAAATAATTTTCTCTGGAACAAAATTAGGTAGCTAAGGAGGACGACATTTGAAGCATACATTGCAGATGAAAGTACTGATAATATTTAGAAAAGTGAAGCACCACTGACCTTGTTGAGTGTATACAAGTTTGCATAACAGTAATAAGCATAATAAGAAAATGCTGGATTGAACTGATTTGTCCATTCATCTGGCTTCGGCATGTGCTTGGTAGGACGTCTCTCTGGTTTACTTTCATCATCTACCATGTCAAAACCTACAACCTGTCACCGAAAAATTAGAATTTTAGGCTACTTCAATTGGTTAAATTTTCTAACTCTATGCACGCATATAACATAATGGATCAATTGGTTCTTGTATGATGGCAGTCTAGCAGTGGAGAACAAGCAAATTGAAAAGGATGGTCTTCATTATAAAGAATAATCTACACATAAAAGAGGATATAGACATTCAATTTCAAGTAGATTCAATTTTGTTTCCTAAAAATGAAAACTACTAAAACTCACATTCAAGGACCCTAGTGTGGTCAATGAAGTGGGTTGGTCTAGGTTCCAATCCCAGCAGAGACAAAATACTAGGTGATTTTTACTCATCTCTCCTAATCTTGGTGGACAGAGTTACGTACATGTTGCTGGTGGGAGGTGCCACGTATCCCATGGAATTAGTCGAGGTACGAGAGCCGACCCCAACACCACGGTCATCCAAAAAAAAAAAATGAAACTCAAAGCAAAAGATAGCTATAATAATAATTTTTGATAAGAAGAGAATTGATTAATATTTTAAGATGACTAGGGAAAATGCTTTCAACAGCCAGGCCTCAAAGTTTTCATGGGACCCAGTCAGAGTTGGCAAATACTGGCACTTGTAGGCTAGCTGGCTTTAGCCTCACATCTGATAGGTGCATAAGTGAACTCAAAACGCAAATACCAAAATGATATTGGTCATCTCACATAGAATTTGACGAATTTGGCCATCAGTAGAACTTTCGGCTATCAGAGAATATCAATTTGTTTATCTTACCACATAGCATATACAATTATGTCCATAGCGGCATAGAGGCATATACTGATAGGCATTGCACAGCCATAAGCACATAGCAGGCTGCACTTTTCTGACATCGGATAACTGCTCCTTAGAAAAGTGAAAGTAGACTCCGAAGGGAACTAAGCTTATTCCAAAAGGATTGCAACTATAGTTACAGTGAAATGATGAATGAAAAACACTATCAAGGAGAAGAAATCCAATAAGATTATCAATGGGGATATGTTACCACCGCTTTAGTCTAACAATGGTTTACCCATGAAAGATTCAAGGAAATTAGAAAATAGATTACTTCAACTTTTCCTATTTCTCTGTTGCAGTTGTTGCAGTAAGGAAGTTATTCCTCCACTTTCTCATTTCAATTGTAGTAGTAAGTTACTCCTTGTTTTCAGTGGGTGGTTAATCCACCAGTGTTGTATTTAATGTATTTGAACTCAATGATAGACATCCAAAAAAATTATCAAAGTTTTTGAGTACTTCAACTGAAGAAATCGCAGGTTCTCTCTAACGAACCAGTACCATAGGTCGGAAAAAGAAAATCACTTTCTAGATTCCTAATTCACTTTGCCTTAACTCTGATTTTGTCTTACAACGTCCCATAACTAGATCTATATCAGGGGATCGTAACAACTTTGTATCAGAGACAGAGTTATGGGAGATCAAATTCAACATCAACTTTAGTGAACTTGTTCCTAGAAGAACGGCAGCCAATTTAGCAGACAGGAAGCAATAAATGCTCGCTTAGATGCACTCATAAAGGACTTAGCAGATTCGAAGATCGATTCTAAATCAACAGAAATCGAGGTTGGAAGGAAAAAAATGCAGTGGCAGGAGATCATTCCTTGTTATACAAAGTTGGATTTTCCATGATTTAATGGCCAACGAGACCCTTTGGGATGGTTGAACAGATGTAAACACTTCTTTCGACACCAACAAACTCTAGAAAAAAGAAAAGCTGGACTTGCTTCTTTTCATTTGCAGGGGAATGACAATTTTGGTTTCTTCAACTAGAAACAAATATGACTCAACCTTCTTGGAATGAATTCATACGCCATTGTGATCTTCACTTTGGGTCACCAATCAGAAGTCAGAAGTTGCGCGAATCGGCTAAGTTGCGCCAGATTGGGTCTGTGGCAGATTATCAAGAAAAATTTGAGTAGTAGTTTCACGAGTTGGTGCACTCACACAGTCACAAAAAATTAAACTTTATATCAGCGGACTTGTTGATAATATATCAATTGAGGTTGAGTTGCATAATCCTCCAAATTTGGCTACGGCAATGAGTTTATCCCAACTTCATGAACACAAGGGACAACCTTTTTGTTCGCAACCGTTAGATGCCCATATATCAAAAACAACAGATTTCTCACCTCCACAAAGCACTAGATTTATGAGAAAAATGACTAGATCTGAGATGGATGAAAGGCGGCTGAATTCACTCGGGGCCATCAATGCAAGAAATTATTCTGGATTGCCTTTATAGATGAAGAGGACAAATCTCTGAAACAAGAGCTAAATCCTAATACAGACCAACCTAAGATTTCTTTGCAAACCATCATAGGTGTCACAGCTCAATAAAATATGCGCTTAAAAGGCAAATTGGAAGGAAATTCAGTGGTGTCATTAGTTGATTCTGGAAGTACTCATAGTTTTGTGAACTCTAAAATTGTGTCACAATTCAATCTTCAAGTTGAGAGGCGAGAAAGGCTAATTTTAGTGGTGGCAAATGAAGAACGGGTCAGAAATCCAAGACAATGCAAAGGAGTTTCAATCTGGTTTCGGAATTATGCTTTCCATAGTTGATTTATATGTTCTCAATCTAAGTGGCTTTGATGTGGGTTCTAGGCGTGAATTGGCTTAAGACCTTGGGACCTATGCTATGTCACTTGACAGATGTGTGGATGTCATTCTTCACAAATAGAAAGCAAGTGGAGTTACAAGTACTAAGTCTCCTAATCCAACTCAAGGAGCAAAAACCCATGTTATACTGGCCGACAAAGATAATGAGGAAGAACTAAAGATTATATTGAAAGAATTTGCTTGCATCTTTCATGAACCAGTACGGCTCTCTCCTAGACGTGATTGTGACCACGAAATTTTTCTAGAACCAGGGATAAAACTCGTTGCGGTTCGACCATATAGATATCCACATAATCAAAAAGATGAAATTGAACAGCAATGTTCGTATATGTCAAAGCAAGGGATAATTCGGCCAAGTCAGTCTCCATTCTCTTCTCCGGTGCTTCTTGTTCCCAACTATGATGGTTCCTGGCGTATGTGCATTGATTCTCGCGAGTTGAATGCAAAAAAATCAAAGATAGGTTTCCTATTGCGGTAATTGAAGAATTATTGGGGGAACTATTTGGGGCTAAATATTTCTCTAAATTAGACAGGTTATTATCAAGTTCGGATGAAAGAAGATGATGTGGAGAAGACTGCTTTCATACTCACCATGGACATTTAGAGTTTTTGGTTTTGCCCTTTGGCTTAACCAATGCTCTATTACCTTCCGGTCATTAATGAATGAGGCATTTCAACTTCACTTGAGAAAATTCATTTTGATGGTTTTTGATGATATTCTTGTGTATAGTCACACCTGGGTTAAACATATGTATCATCTGCGGATTATCTTCAAGTTACTCTCAGATCATCATCTTTTTCTGAAGCAATCGAAGTGTTCATTTTCCCAAACTAAAATTGCTTATTTGGGCCACCTCATCACTGCTGATGGAGTTTCTGCAGATTCCAGCAAAATTTCAGCCATGACTGAGTGGTCCAAACCTACAACTCTTAAAGGGTTGCGAGGTTTCCTAGGCCTCACAGGATATTATCGTAAGTTTGTGAAAAATTATGGATCTATTGCTGCAGCATTAACAGCCATGCTCCGCAAGAATTCATTCTTTCGGACAGATCAATCAACACAAGCTTTCGAAAAGTTCAAGGTAGCTATGACAACTTCTACACCCGTATTGACACTTCCAGATTTCTCTCAACTTTTTGTTATCGAATGTGATGCTTCCAATCTGAGTAACGGGGTTGTTTATTACAGAATAACAAACCCATTGCATTCTTTAGCAGAGTATTGGCAAGACGACACCAGCCGCTGCCCGCTTATGAAAAGAATTTGATAGGTCTGGTGAAAGCTATTCGACATTGGTGCTTCTTATCTATGGGGGCAATACTTCATTGTCCGTACTGATCACTACAGTTTAAAGTTTTTATTGGAACAAAAGGCACTAATTCCTCCGCAACAGCATTGGCTGGCCAGGATTCTGGGTTACACATTTTTTGTTGAATACAAGGTTGGTACTTGGTCGTTTCAACACTCTAGCCGATGCTTTATCCCATCGAGATAATGATGAAGCTATGCTTCTTGACATTTAGCTGCCTCAATTGAGCCTTTTTGATGATATCCAAAAAGAACAACGAAACTCTCTACATGTCCAGAAGTTAATGTCTGTTGTCCATAATGGTACTTGTAATGACCCTCATGGTCATTTATGAGAAATACGCGACGTTTTGCATTCTAGAAAGTCTCAGCAGTTGCCCCAAGTCATTTGTGACTTGCTGGGACCGGTAATTCGAATCTCTGGCGACTCGATTGAGAAATAGAACCTAAAACTAAATACTCGTTGACCAAAGTCGAATTTCCCTCAAGACGACAGTTTTGTTAGCTCCGGAATGCCAAACAAAGTCAAGATTGACCTTAATTTGGTGTTTCGGAGTTTCCGTTTGCAATTTATGTCAATTTGTGGACTTTCGTTAAGTTTAAGGCCTAATTTGGAGTTTGAGTGGTATTTTGGTGTTCGAAGTATCGGATCGAAATTCTTACGCTTCCATCAGCTCCGGAATGATGATTTTAGGCTAGGGAAAGTGTTAGTTTATTTCTCGGACTTGTCGTTGCATTTTCGAGGTGTTCGTAGAAATTTTATGAATTTAAGCCTAAGGATTGACTTGGTCAACGTTTTGCCGAAACGACCTCGGATTTTGATTTCGACTGTTCCATTGAGTTCGGACTGTCGTTTTGTGTGTGCGTGCATAGTTTGTTTGCGTAAATTGAACTCCGAACGCAATTAGAGTGGTGATTCAGGGTGTTTCTTTCTCTTAATTTCTGCTGCTAAAACCTGCAACTAGTGCAGGTAAATCCTTCATCGCGATCGCAGAGCCAATCCACACGACCGCGATTCAACAAACCAGTACACTACGCGATTGCGGAGTGCCTGTACGCGATCGCGATTCATTGTTTTCTTGCCTCTCTACGCAATCGTGTATGAAATTCACGCGATCGTGATGCCTTTTTCAAATACCCTAAGCGATGTGATCCTTTATGATGTGATCGCAATGCGGTAAATACCTGGCAGTATAAACAACCCCTGCACAATTTTTCTGTTCATAATACAGCAACCCCTCCCGTTTTCCCTCTGTTTTTTATGCGAAAAACCATCCAACAAGTTCATCTTGGGTTGAAAAAAAACGCAATTCCTTCACCTTCGATTCCTACACAATCTGGGTAAGTTTCCTCTCTGTTTTAATTCTTGAAATTCCTATTTTCCTCCATTAATGGCCCCAATTGGTGAAGTTGATAAACTCGTGTCATAATCCATATATTATTGCGTAATTCTTCGTTCGCTGAGTATAAATTGCTGGGTAGTATCGTTAGTTCATCGAATTCCAACATTTAGTCCTATAGAGATTGCATCTTTGACCCCGTTATGGTCAAATCTGTTCAGGCTGTTTTGGAGCCCTTCCTGCACTCAAATTATGCTCAATTTTGGAGCCTGAGTTCCTGGTAACATTGGAAACCCCATGGCGACGTTTATTTTCAGTTCCGACGAGCGGGCCCCGCAGGCCCATTATAGGCCCTAATATAGGCCCAGTTCGAAACTTAGTATAATTTATACCGTTAGACTCGTATTGACATATGAAATACTTTTACGCAAGTTTCAGAGCATTCGTAGATCGTTCGATATCAGTCAAAGTAATATTCGTGAGCTTCAGTGCTTTATTATCAGACGACAGGTAGGCTCTGTGGAGCTATTTCTGGGCTTATAGCTTTAATAATTGTACTAAATAGCATCTGTGGGTTGGTTAGCTAAGTTATTATAGTAACCTTGTGCCGTCATTTTATCCGTTTCCTCGTTGATATATATTTTGGCATCCTGATTTATATGGTGCCTGTGACATAGGAGTTGTCTAGAGATACCTGTGCAGGGCATAGGTTGCTGTTATTACATAATTTTATATATATACTTGCTATTGTGTTTTGCATTCATTATACGAGAGGTTGAGCCTTAGGCTCCGATGAGAGTGCATTGGGGATAAATTGTAATCTTTTAATAATAATATAAGTAAATAACCTTTTAACTATTTTAGACTCAGCGTGGTATCGAGCAAACGAAAATACTATTTTTACTTGTTTTAGCCCAGGCTTTACACCCTGGCACTGAAAAATATCATTTGACTAATAAAAGCTAGGACTTGAGACCGTCTTCGTTCGGCAGTGAGTACAGTTGCTGGCACTTGATTCCATCATCGTACGGCAGTGAGTATAATTTTTCAAAACTATCGCATACACTAGTGCGGAGGATTTTTGATACAGTTCCCTTGAGGACTTTTTGTGATACTATGATATACATGCGTGGAACGCCATGACTTGCCGAGTACCGCTTGATGATGTTATCGATATGAGACTTTTGTTGCTAGACAATGAGACCCTTAAGGTTCTGAGATTTGGGATGTTAGATTATGATGACGTTAAAGATTGTACGTAGTGACATACCTCTATGAATCTTACCTCTATGCTTCGGCAACACAGAGGGAAGGGTATAGGACGGAGGAGAGATATACTGGGAATATCTAGGGTAGCCTTCCATGGGTTCTGTCTGCTGGGCTACGGGTATCGGAGGAGATGCGTACACAAGACTGATTACTTCATGTGATTGTATTTATTTTTCTGCCGTTGTCTTCTTCAGTGTACCCTGGCTGAGATATAAGGCCTACAGTGAGCGTATTTTCTGTGTACGTTGCGCTTTTTTCTAGGGGACTTTACAGCGTTTATATGCATTATTTTAGTATTATTATTACTGCTTAGCTGTTCTCATTAGTTGCTTCATATTTCGTGTTACGTGGGATATTGTGTTATGTTATTGTTCACTTTGTTATTATTCACATATATTGTTGCATGAATTCCGGGTACGTTTTCCTTCATTGCTTGAAGTCCTTATATGTGATTAGCTAGCGATATATGTTCTACTTGCTACTTGATTTCTATCTGAGTAGCTAGCTTCCATGATGTACTATTTGATTCTGTGACCATATTTATTGTCTTTCGTTATTTACTGCTCTTATTATTGTTATGTGCCTAGCGGTCCCTCGAAGCCTACTGGGTACGGGTTGCTTCAGCATCTTGTACTCATAATACACTTGCACATGTGCAGATCCAAGTACAGGTGTCTGACCTTGATTTACAAATTGTTGTTCATGCAGACTCCATTGACTTTCAGAGACTCAGGGTGAGTTTGGCGTCTAGCTGTTCCTGCTTCTCTTCAGTATTTCTTTTGGATCTCCATGTATTTCGGAGATACAGTTGTATTAGACTTTTGATTCCTTATT
>JBDJHY010000094.1:2102562-2114304 GCA_039654485.1 Withania somnifera
CCAAATATTTTAATACCAATTTTATGTTTCATGTGGAAAAAGAAAAAAATCAACCAAACATTGTATAACTTATGCTAGATTCTATGTGGGAATAATATCTCCTTAACAAATGTATAAAGTTAAGCTACCTTTTGTAGCTAAATAATTCCTCCCTAACCAACAACCAAAAGACTCCTAAATTCCTAAACTAGAAAAAAATAGGCTTTGAACCGCCTACTCTAAATTGAAAAAAAATCTCATATATTGGGACTCACTGGATAACTCGTAATCTGTAAACATATTTGGTCAAGGGATTTGACTGAGTTTGGTCAAGGGATTTGACTGAGTTCGCTTTTGGGGTTGACTTTGACCCCGAATTATATGAAATTGAGTCCATTGGGTTGGTTTAACACTATTAAACATCCTTTTGCATAGATCCAGACATTTGGAGGAGATTCTACGTGGAAAAGCACTCATGGGATAATACCTTATCTTGGACGATGGTAAGTTAAGATTTGACTTCTAAAGAGGTTTTTTCCTTAAAGTATAATCATGACTGATTAATTGAACTACATGTTATCACTATGGGGTTCACATGCCACAGTTCAGTTATTCACTCACATTGTATATGCCAATATGACTATTGACTATGTCTAATACATGGTCCCAACTTCCAACATAGTTATTTGGCATGTTTATTACATGGCTTGACATTATTATTTTAGCACGACACATGGATCCATGCTTTTGTGGATCGGATCCTCCCTCATGAGTCACTAACCATGGAGGACCCTTTGGGAGTGACATACCTTTGATGCATTTTTTAACATGTACCCTTGCAGTGCTCATTTCAGTTCATGATATTATGCAATTTTTATATTAGCGTTTGATGTTACTGACAAGGAAAATATGATTTATGACTTTCAATGTATAATGTTACATACTGTAAATGTGTATTAGTTACACAAAGTATTATTCACTGTAAATGTGTATTAGTTATACAAAGTATTATTCACTATTTTGTGAAGTCTTTCCACGACCCTTCTGGTGGTAGGACGTTTGACACATCGCTCTTGTCCCTTCTTGTTAAGGGGGTAAAAGTCTCGCATTAATTGGGGAATGCACTGGTAGTCTGCTTATATAGACTTGCGCAGTCCTCCCCTTATAAGCTAGCTTTTGGGTTGAATTAGGCCCAGCTGACATATCTTTACATAGTATCAGGAAAAGTCAAATCATTTCTTTTTTATCGACTACATGTGCAAAAGGAATAATTCTAGCTAAAGAGATGAGATCCCTGTGCCTGACTAATGGAAGTAAGGAACCGAGTTATTCTCTATAACCATAATATAAAACAAGTAAAACTGGAAGCTTCAAAGAGGACTTTAAAGAAATGTCATATAGGAAAGGTCCAACTTCAAATCCGACTTCTAACTCCTCATCTTAGAACTCCTTGTCAGTTGCTATATTTTACCTTGAGGCTGAGAGGTTAACTCCTTCCACTCTCAACCGCCTTTGCTTATCTTATTAGTAGCTCTATCTATTGGTACCAACCAGGGAACTTGCTTAATGTCATGCCGGAAGTGTAATTAAGTAGGCGGCTGGTCGTAGAATAGTCTTTTCAGTAAGTGTTGTTGTAGTTGTAGAACCCACTCTACATAGATTAGGTATACAGGCATTCCAATCCATTTTGGTGGAGGGGCGCATAGCCGAAACAGCTATGTACATTTTTTTTTCTATTCACTCATGATCTGGTCGACCCAATCATGATATTGAAGGAGCCAGGTCATCCTCGTTTGGGCCTGGGCGTGAAGGGGGTGTTGAGTGGTTAAAAATCTCATATTGATTAGAGAATGGGCTAGCATTCTGCTTATTAAGTTAGGGCAATCCTCCCCTCATCAGCTAGTTTTTGGAGTTGAGTTAGGCCCAAGTACCATATCTTTACACTTCTTTTGTTGCAAATACATATTCGAGCACCAGCGGGCTACATAGCAAGACTCGATAGTTGTTCCAGTGGTGAGCCAACCAGTATAGTCCTGTAATACCTAGGATATCTTCGGGTTGTCCTTTCTATTTCAGGTTGACAGGTTATGACCCATTTGTACTTTTAGATACTCCTAACTTAGTTGATGGGCTTAAACCTTAATTTTTTAGATATGTATCCGAGACCAGGTTATTGTGTTGGCTATTCCACTACTGTTGTTGGATTATGTACCAGCATGCGATTTAATGCTTATGAATGCGTGGATTATGTTAAAGGACGGTTCACTCAAAAAGAAGTTGCAGCCTGTAGGTGCCAGTCACAGATTCTTGGGATATCGGGTTGACATAATGATAGTTAAGCATTGATAACACTTATTACGAATTATACATGCTCCACATTGATTATCAAGGAAATTTTTTGATGATGAGAAATTCAAAAGTAACACTTAAGAGGACACAGTACCAAAACCCGTAGAGAAAGAAGATGAGAATACCGTGTGTTGTAGCCGGCAGGGGCAAAATGTTGTTGAAGAAACTGGGATCATTTTCCACAATGTTCATAGATGCTCTCTCTACCTCTCCAGCCCCATGATCTATGTTAGATCTTCCCTCAGGTGCAGCTGTTTTATGCTGAAGATGAATACGACTTTCAGTCACGGCAGAGATAGAAAATTCTTCTTCAGTTGGACCAGTATCCTACAAAGTAATGGGAGCAAAGAAGTAACTTCATGAGTGATTACAGTTTAAAAAAATCTAAGTGTACTATTCTCAAAATCATAGTGGCTGGTGGGAGGATAGTAATCCAATGCAGCTGAGCTATCTTTAGTCAATAAGCTGAATCAAACAATCACCAAAATGTTGATGAAACAAAAGACACGCTATTTAACATCTGATCAACAGAGATGAGTGAATCTAAATATCCAGGGCAGGAAGAAATAATGAGTAGAATGTTCATAAGCTTTGAGAAATTGGAGAGAATGCTAGGTTGATTGGAAGCAGCTCAAATAGCAATTTGGTCAGGATGACACATACCTATGCTGCCTTTTCTTTCTCTTCCTCTTGTATTCTTTTAGTGTACAGTAAACAGTTCTTATCATGCATTGATACACACATGCCACACAATATAAAGAATGGCTATCTTTTTTCTGTTCTTATTTTAACAACATGAAACACACACCTGCGAGACTACCCAAATTCAGTGGTTCAGAAACACACTTAAAATTTCTGGTACAATGTTATATTCCTTGAATACAATCAGTGCCTATTGGTGCTGTGGCTCTTTGTGAATAAAATTACTTAAAAAGGGCAGCCTGGTGCGCTAAGCTCCTGCTATGCGCGGGTCCAGGGAAGGGCCCAACCACAAAGGTCTATTGTATGCAGCCTTACCTTGCATTCGGCAAGAGCCTGTTTCCGAGGCTCGAACCCATGAATAAAATTGCTTAATATATAAAGAAGACTAGTTTTATAAATCCAATGAAGTGTAACTTCACATTCATATACCTAGAACATCAGGCTTTATTCAACATGAAACGACAGTAATTAAATATGTATGTTACGCTTAAGGCATGTGTGATGATGGTTCTTTCTTACAAGATATAGCAAACCCTATGAAAAGTCTACTGGCTTCAAGTGCAGACGCCAAAAAAGCAGTGGGCCTAAGGAAGAGAATGTTAGATGAAATTATATTTTGATAGGCATATATATATATATATATATATATATATGCGCATCACACACATATATACATACATAAAAAGGGGAAAAGCTTGTCAGAATATATATTTGAGCATCCAGTTCAAAAATTTACGTTATCGTAGGAGTAAACAGCATCCTCTGCAGCAACAGCAAACTCGCCTTTGTCCTCATTAGGGCTACCAACACTTTCAAATGCACAATCACTTGAAAGATTTGGAGTCATTGACTTCCCAACAGATTCCACTCGCTTCGTTGGATTAAAGCTACTCACAAATTTTTCTTCACCTGAAAATATGACGAAATTAGAATATATATATGTAATGGATAACTCAGAATTCTATCTTCACCTGAAATATGATCTGTCTCAATCCATGTCATCCCGACATATTCTCAGAATATAATGTATTGTGATAATTGTAAACCGTGGCGGAGCCACCTTATGCTAGAGGTGTCTCACACTGTTTAGTTAGATTACAATTTTAACTTTATGTATAAATACTATGTGTTGACTCCCTTATATTGTACGTGTATCTATTTTTTTTTTTTGACAGCTCAGTAAAATTTATGGCTCTACTACTGATTATAAAGATCCATCATAAATTTACTAGTCTTATGCTAGCTATCAACCTCATCTAAGCTCAAGAAGTCCAATTCAAACAAACTCACACAAGCTTAATTATATAAGAATAAAAAGAGAATAAAACTTAAAAACCTATTTTTTGTGTGATTTAAAATTCTGTGCACAGAGTTACTTGCAGGGGCAGAACAAAAATTACATTGTATTTATAAGGTATTTTTTAAATTTTATTTTATAATGTATAGATAAATTTGGAATCTCCTAACAAAAGACTAAGGCTAGCTCAGTGATTTAAATTTGGAATCTCCTAACAAAAGACTAAGGCTAGCTCAGTGGTTTAGGGGTTCAAAATTCACCCTGCGTTTCGAACTTCAGATCTCAAGCACTACTTGTTATCTGGTACTTGTTCCTGGGAGCTGGGAGGTGACAACTATCTTTAAAATTAGTCAAGGTGCTTGCAAACTAGCCCGGACACTAGGGTACACCAAAAAAAAAACAAGGAAAAAAGATTTGAGTTCAAAGCACGTACCACTCTTAATTTTGTTTCTCGGAGACGATGAACTCGAACTGAGCTTCTCCACCGAATTCGACACTAGTTTCTTCTCAGCACATTGAACTGTACTCCGATCAAAACTCGGAATCTCACTATTCATCCACTCATTCGATACACGAACATTAGGCATAGACGACGAAAATTTATAACTTGCCAACACATCACTATCATCATCATCAACAACAACATCATCATCATTTCTAATGTTAACATTCTCAATATCATCTTCGTTAAAATCAAAATCATCGGAATTAGGGATACTGCGTCGATGTTTACGGCGGAGTTTGATGAGGCGTTCGAGAACCTCGTCAACACTGCGCTTATGGAGGTAGAAGGCGGAGATAGCCATAACGGAAGCTCCGAAGAGTGCTGCTATTGCGAGTTGCATTTGGGAAGCTGATGGGGTTAGCCATGGCTCCATTTTTATTTTATTTTTTATGTAGTTGAGCAAGTAAGAAGAAAATGACGAGGAGTTTGTGGGAGTGATTAGTGTTTTGGGTTTTATTCTGAGGTTTAAGTTTAACCCTGGCTTAATTGTAGTCTTAATTAATGTTGGCTACTTTGACCTGTGTAACGCCCATTGGCAGCGCAACAAAATGTTAGTTTCTTCCTGAAAAAATGCTTTTCTGGAAGAAAAATAATATTTTATTTATTTATTAGTATTTAATAGGTAGAGAAATATTAATCTAAAAAAGGTATATATAAAGTACCAATGATCCACGTCTTAACCAAATATTGACATCAAATGATGCCACTACACTCCACCAACTTTTCCATTATCGACGAGCTTAAAGAGGTGAGAAAATTATCTCATAACCAACATATTAATTTATTATTGTTAACTGATTTAGCAAAGTCAAAATATGTAATAACTAATTATAGTTAATTGAAAAAGTATATAACGAATATATATTATATATTTATTAATTTAATATAAATATATGAATATGTAATAAATTTTTGCTATACGAGATATGTATATTTGTTTTTATAATCCTTTTTTATTTATATAAGAAAACAAATTTTGTAGGGTTTTTTGTTGGCGAAAGAAAAATCTTAAAATAACTGCTAAAACTATTATTATGTGCTCATAATTGAATTTTTCTTCAAACTTTACGTATAAAAAAAATTCAGTACACAGCACTATTTTATTTTAGAGATATTTATTGGCGAAATTTGGTTTAGGAGAAGTGCCAGATTTGTCATCGGATTTTGCAAACTTAGGTGTTGAGCACCTTATGGAAAGACCAATGACCTTTTTACAAATAGTTTTATCAATAAATAATGGGAACGGGATTTAGAAACTATAATGGGTGTCACGGGCCTAATGTGGAAGATGTCATTCTGAGTGTCAAAATTTTTCTCATAGCATGACGTAAGGTAAAAATATTTGTATGGGCTAAAAAATATTTAATTTAAATTAGGTTGAGAAAGGGTCGGATATGATCGAGGTTCGAATCGCAACAATGTCATACCAAGGCCAGCAAGTCAAATCGTGTGTTTAAGGTGAAGTAGAGGGTGTATGAAGTAACATAAAGTGTCTGAAACTGCAAAAACTTGCAAGATGGTAAAGGAAGGATGTCTGAGACAACAAAGATGCTCGAAAGCAAATAAACATAGTAATAGCGTATAAGGAGCCGACAAAAGGGATAGTACGTCAGAAGGCACTGGCGTCACAACGACACTAGACATTGTCCCGTCTAGCATGCAATACTGTAGCTGGCATCCCCCACGACTAGAGGATATGTAGCCTAGGAAATATTCTCATTGGATTGGTTGAGAGTTGCCCTTAGTTATTCAATAAATAGGCCTCCCCATCCTATTCTAAAGGATTATGTTTTACTCATTAAGCAATAGCTCATTTTATCTAGTTTAATTAGTTATTATAAAACTTTAGTCTTCTTCTTTACTGTTTCGTGCTTGCTCTCGTTGCAGGAATCTGAGTTCAGACACTCATTGCTGCTCATTAATAAAAACGATCCTTTTGGTATCTCACTAAGATTTGATCCTAATCTTTGTATGTTTGTTGTAGTTGTTTGTTTATTTACATTACTTGCTTCTTTTTATAATCGTTTTGCTACTAATCCGAAGCTAGAATTATAAGCTCTTGGGGATTTGTCCTCTCGGGGTTGTGCACTTTAATATTGAGTTTGCAAGTGACGAATTTATTTCAAATATCAAATGTTACTCGCTAAATGATTTTTATTTTCGTGAGCCTTTCACATTCTTTAGAATGGGTCTTAAGTTGCGCCATTTAGACAAATTTTTAGCTTTATATAACCTCAATAAAAAGTGAGGAGGGATACTTGTAATTTTTAATTGATGTGCGTCTAAGTTCAGATGTCTCCAAGACAGTTTAGCATGTAGCTTTGGAGTACTAAACTCCGAATAGCCGATATTAGCTTTTAAAAGACTTCCGGGCATTAAAATATACATGAATAATTTTTCATGCACCTTGCATTTGGGCTTCTCCAGCCCATCCAAAATGTATTTTTGAGCAAGCCAGGTGTCAGGTACCCTTGAGGAAGCAAGTTCCAACTTCCAAGTCTCGATGTTGGACTGCTTAATTTGCGAAGTGTAGCCTTTGTTTAATGCTCCATAGTTCTGTCGTAAGGTTTGATGTAGGCTTCAAAGGTTGAAGTTCAACCTTTATTGTTTACTCAGAACCCATTCTGCTTTGAAATTATGGACTCGAGTTTTAAAGTATTTTTCAAATTTAGTAATTATATTATATTTGTGTTTTATTAAAAAATGACTCTTAAGTTCAATTGAGCTATGAAACTCGATAATCCTCTTCTTTGTGATTTTGGGGAAAAGGTAGGAGCTAATGTGCTTTCTATTACCATTGGAGTTTAATTACTTTCTTTCATCTCAAAATTTTTAACAGGTTTTGATTTTTTATAACTATTAAAAAATATTAATTAGAGTGCAATTTGATAAATTATTTTTATATTATTTATTTTAATTGATATTTTTTTTTCTTTGCACCGTAATAACATCTCTTCATATTTATTATTAAGCGTAGAATTAGAAAAAAAAATATCTTCTATATTAGAAAACCAGTTTCGAAATGTCTGTTTTATGGACATAAAATAAAAGTTTAAGGATATGGTAGTCTTTAAAATAATTTGCAAAGTCAGCTTGCTGAAAGGGATTGTTCTTTCTTACTTTGTTATTGTACTTTAGTAGCAACTCCAAAAAAATAAAAATAAAATATTCATCCTTTTTTATTAAATAACAAGACATGCCATTTATTTGTACTTAGCAACTTTGGAAAAAGGTAAACGCAGTTCTTCATATTTCATTAAGTCTATAAGTTACTGGGTTATTACATATATATTCTAAAGCTTCAACATTCTATTTCAGGAAGTTATTAGAGTTTATTATTCTAAATAAAATTTATTAATATAAAAAGAAAAAGATATTATGACATGTTTTCTTTGAAAGTTAAAGAAAAATAAAGAAAAAATTCTTTTACAATTTTCTTTACTAAGGTGGACAATTGATATTAGATAAGAAGTACGTAAGTTTATATTAAAGTGTGTAGATTTATTACAGTTTAATAGTTTAAGGAGATAATAATTTATATCAATTAATACAACTAAATATTAAAAATTTATGTATAAATACATGTCATATACTCCCTTTAGCCTTTTTTTTCTTACTCCATCTAACAATATTTGTCCACTATAAACTTGACATGCACCTTAAAAAGTTAACAAGTAATAAGGATAATTTTATTATATTATTTTTAAATATCATAAACTTAATCCTTTGAAAAATGCTGTAGAATATTAGCGTATATACAAAATGATAAATTATTTATTAATTTTTTAAATTGGACAATTATTATTAAACATCTATTTATAATAAACTGAACAAGTAAAGATGGATGCTTGGAAATACTTCGGCCATTGATGCATATACTATAAATAAAATTTTATTTTTTTCTTATTCATTAGCAAATAAAGAGAGATTTATTACTTCTTCATAATATTATTTTATTATTAAGTAATTACATAAAATTATTAATAGTTAAATTTTAAATTTTAAAATATAATTAATAAAATTAATTTATTAAACAAACTCATGAACATTAGTCGCTTCACCACGAAGGAAATGAAATCTTATCTTTGCCAATATGTAAATAGTACTCCACGTCACCATATGCACATTAAATGTTGTGAATATTGACTTGGTCGTGGAAAAAAAGTTGTGCTTTAATTTAAAATAAGAATTACAACCTTTTATTTTTAGTTTTCGTTCTTATTAAATATAATTGATTAAAAAATAAGTACTTCCTCAGCTTTCAATATTTATATAGGATGTGTTCGGTATAGAGGAAAATATTTTTTATAAAAAAAATTAAGAAAATATTTTTTAGGAAAGCAAGTTATTTTTAACTTATTTTCTTGTGTTCGTTGTGCAAGTTGAAAATTTCTATATATCTAATATAAAACAAGTAGAATAGATAGGAATTGGGTGGTAGAGATTGTGGTGGTTGAGGGAAAGAACTAGGTGAGGGGTATAAGTTGGGGGTCGGGGTAGACTGGGGGGTTAGGGTATGTGGGGTTGGGATAGTATAACACCCCAAATTTGAGATGAAATTTGAACAGTTCAATATACGTACTTAGGTCCGGGTTATAATGACCCTCACGGTCATTTATGAGAATTATGCGACGTTTTGCATTCTAGAGATTTTCAGTAACTGACCCAAGTCATTTATGACTTGCTATGACCGGTAGTCCGGTTTCCTGGCGCCTCGGTTAAGAAATATCTCAAATTGCCTATTTTTAGAGCCTAAAACTAGGTACTTGTTGACTTTAGCCAACTTTCCTTCAAGACGAGCTCGAAATTAAATTTCTACAGTTCCGTTAGCTCCGGAATGCCAAACAAAGTCAAGTTTGACCTTAAGTTCATGTTTCAGAGTTTTCGTTTGCAATTTGTGCTAATTTGTGGTATTTTGATGTTCGAAGTGTCGAAACAGATTTCTGACACTTCTGTCAGTTTCAGAATGGTGAATTTAGGCTAGTTTTACCCTTGGTACGCTTCCCAAGGTGTCTATGCATGATTTGGTTGGTTTGTGGAAAGTTGAAATTTTCTCATTTTGGCTAAGTCTTACTTTGGGGGTCATTTTCGCTCAAATGAACTTTGATGTCCGTTTCTTCAATTCCATTGAGTCCGGAATGTATTTTTCACATCAGATACATATTTGATTTGTTAAAATTGGACTCCATTTCATTTCTGAACCCTTGGGTCAAATTTCTAAGAAGTGTTGTTTTGCTGGAATAGGCACATACCGATTTATCGATGACCGATAAATCGTATATTTAGCCAATAAATAAACACCTATAAATATTTGTCAGAACCTAGTAAATACTTATTTATCAGCCAGATGACCGAAAAATCGGTACCTGCATATGACTTACCAACTTCAGGGGGATACCGATTTATCGGCACTTTGTCCGATAAATCAATACCTGCTCTTTTTGCTAGTACTCGGGGGATATGGATTTATCAGCACAAGTGTCAGATAAATCGACATCTGAGGTATATTTTATTAGTTTTAGCCCCATTTTTGGTTCATTATTTTCTCAAATTTTCTCACGTTTTCTCTAAACTCTTAGCGCGATTTGCCTTGAAAATATCCCCAAACTATTGATATATATAAGGCATTGAATGCCAAATTTGATACCTTTGAGGCTTATGGTATGGGACACGAGGATATGACGATGGTAGAGATTGAATTACTTTATTATGTGTATTTACATTTCTGCACTTGTTTTCTTCAGTGTACCCCTAGTCGTATGGGAGGCTAATTGGACTATGTACGTTGCATTCATTATGAGGGGTTCTACAGTGTTTATATGTTTATAATATTACTGCTATTATTGATTATTGGATGTTTCTGATTACGTGGGTTATTGTGCGTTGTATCATTTTATCAGTCTTTCTTGTCTTACTTGAGGTTACCAGTATACCGTTTGTACTCTCTTCCTATCTTCTAGTTGACTCCTAATTATTTATTATTATTGTTCAATATATTGCTGCAAGGATTTAAGCTACGTCTTTTTATATTGCCTGAAACCCTATTATATGATTAACTAGTGATGACATGTGCTACTTGTTATTTGATTCCTATCTGAGTAGCTAGCTTCCATGATATATTGTTTACTTTTGTGACCCTCTTTATTGTCCTTCGTTATTTACTGTTTTTATTATTGTTATGTGCCTAGTGGGCCCTCTAAGCTTACTGGGTACGGGTTTCTTCGACATCTTGTACTCATACTACACTTGCCCATGTGCAGATCCGAGTACAGGTAACCGACCGTGATTCACAGACCGCTGTTTGTGCTGACCCATTTGCTTTTAGAGATACAGGGTGATCTTGGCTTCCATCTTTGTCCTGCTTCTTTTCAGTGTTGGGTTGATCTCTTTGTGTTTTCGGAGATGCTTTGACATTAGACTTTTATTTTATATTCTGCACTTAGAGGTTTTATATTATACTGACTACTGGATTTTGGGTATTGTCCCCTCATTGTAATTCCACTAAATTGAGAGTTTCTTTTCTAGTTATATTCTTTTTTTATACTTATGATTTTCTCTTTTGTTATAGTAGTCCTTCTCTTCGGCTTCGGACTACAGGGTCGGTTCTCCTACTGGCAGTGCCCTCACTCCTTTGCAGATGCCTCGTAACGTTCGTCAGATGCAAAAAAGGTCGCTAGAGTTCCTGCTAGAGCACTAGCAGAGGTACTTGCTCCTACTTCTACCTCAGAGGTTCCATCAGTGCCTGCAACACATGTTGCAGCGCCAGCTCCAACTCCAGGTCCTGCTGTCGTGCTTACTTCAAACCATTGCACCATCCTATGGAAGTTGCTGAGTGCTTGTGGTGGTCCCCCTACCGATGGGGCATATCAATTATCCCGAATTTCAGCCTGCAGCTGCAATTCCTCATGTG
>JBDJHY010000094.1:2164746-2178089 GCA_039654485.1 Withania somnifera
CATACTAAAGATACATTAGACATATTAACAATATACTACATGTATTAGAAAGAATTATGACGAAACGAATTATGATTTGGGCATAAAATCGGGAAAAATGCTATTGAATGGGCTAGAAGTATTTTTTTGGAAAATTGGCTGAGCGAAACCGCCTACGGTAGTTTGGGATGGATAGATCTTGAAAAGTACATGAAATAAAAAAAATCGTCTAAAACGGACATCCGAGCGCAAAGTTATGACCATTTAAAGTTTCACCGATTTACAACTAGTTTTTTCTCTTAACTTAGATATATATTATATACTAACAATATATTTATAAACTAAAGATATATACTAAACATACTAACGATATATACTATATAATAACGGCATACTAAATGTGCTAAAGATATATACTACGTATACACTATATATACACTATATATACACTATATATACTATATATACGAGATATATACTATATATACAAGTTATATATACTATATATTAAAAATATATATATAAAAAATTTTAAAAATTTGGTCCGAGTTTTTCACCACCTTCTTTTGGTAGAAGCAGGGGTAGAAGAGCTCGACCATTTTGTCCAAATCGAACCATTTTGGCCAAATGGGACCGACCCATAGACCGGCCGAGATGACCCGAAATTAAACAGAGCTATTTGAGCCAGTCCATGGGCCGGTCCAGTCCGGCCATTTTGTACCGATTTCCCGGTACAGCTTGATCCATCTGCCAGGCTTAACCCCTGCTCCCCACTTGATTCATTCCTATAGTGTACAACTAAATTATATACATATATATTTTCTAGATACTTTTTACCTATTAAATATTAAAAACAAATTAAGAAATCCACTTAATTTTTTTTAAGAATAATTTAAAAAAAATATTATTTAAGGAAATACATCTTCCTTTCTACCAAACACAAGCTTAATGTACAGAGATTTCAAAACTTTGTTTACTCCACCCTAATGGTGTTTCCTATGCTTTATCCGGCCATCCCTAAATATACTCAAATCTCCAAAACCAAAATCCTATCCTAAATTCTCCTCACTATAGTCAATTTTGCCTTCTACTGTCATGTTTATTTATTCATATTACTAAGATTAGTAATATTTATTGAGTTTGAAAAATTAATGCATGAATTGATTTATTTTATTTATTTAGTTTTTAGTTTTAAATTATTAAATATTATTTTATCTTTGAATATTAATTAATAAAATAAATATAATAAAAATTATAATTTTAAAAATTATATCAAACTCACTCCGTCCTATATGAATTAGCAGATTTGTAAAAAATTTATTCTAAAATAATTGTTATTTTAAGTAATTAAAAAATAATTAATATATTTTTAATTATATTTTAATAATAAATATGAAAAAGTACTAGTATTGTGCAAAGAGTAAAAAATAAATAATAAATAAAAACAATTAAATTAAATTATATTTTAATTAATATTTTTACAAAGTTTGTTGCAAATCATCCTAATTTCTCCTCCTATTCGTCTTTCACCATGAAAATGCACCTCACTAATGTATTAAGCTCAAACAAATGAGCTGACTTTCTTGCACTTTTCAGCATAACCCCCCTCCCCAGCCCACCTCCATCCCACCCAAAATGGCCACTTCTTTATCTCACTCTCCACAGCTATTTACTTTCTCCTACAGAAAGTCTCACCCTTCTTTCTCATTCCCCAAGATTCACACTTTCGTGAACCAAAATCCACATATTCACACAAAGACTCAATCTTTTCCAATAATTCAAGCTTTTAACCATTTGGGTCGTTTTCAAAATGTAATAATAACTTCTTCTGACAGTTTTTTTGAAGTAATTGAAGAGGAGGAAGAGGGTATACTGAATACTAATGAGGAAAAACCATTGAAATTCCTCTTTTGGGTGTTGTTATGGGCTTCTGTATCTGTTGGTTTATTTGCAGTTTCTGGGGATGCTAAAGCTGCTGGTGATTCTATCCGGGCTTCAGGATTTGGTGTGAAAGTTGCTAATGCTTTGCGGAGTTTGGGATGGCCTGATGAGGCTGTTGTGTTTGCTTTGGCTACACTTCCCGTTATTGAGCTTCGTGGGGCTATTCCTGTTGGTTATTGGTTGCAACTCAAGCCTAATGTGTTGACTGTTTTATCTGTTCTTGGGTAAGTTTTACTTTCTTTTAAGTTCAGTAATTTGGAGGAAAGATTCCGCATTTGCTACACTGTCCTGATTTTAAGTCCTTGAATTGAATGCCTGTTTTGAGACGAGGATAGTGGTAAGGTTTGCGTAGACTCTGCCCTAGTGAGACCCAATTTTATATTTGATTCAAGTCAAGGCTCTGTCAGAAACAGCCCCTCTACTCAACATAGAGAGGTAAGGTCTATGTACCGTCTACCCTCTCCAGACCCTATTTTGTAAGACTATGTTGTTGTTGAATTGAATGTCTGTTTCGAACCGAGGGTCTATTAAAAGTATCCTCTCTAACTCTGAGGTAGAGGTAAGGTTTGTGTACAGTCTACCCTTCCCACACCCACTTTATGGACTATACTGGGTATGTCGTTGTGGAATTGAATGTCTCTTTCCAGCCGAAGGTCTATCATAAATAACCTCTCTACTAGGTAAGGTGTGTGTACAACCTACCCTCTGCACCATCACTTTGTGGGACTACTGTGTGTATGTTGTTGTAGAATTGAATGTCTGTTTTGATCCAAGGGTCTATCGACAATCTCAAGGTAAGGTATGCGTACAGTCTATCCTCCCCAAATCCTGCTTTGTGATACTTCGTCGGGTATGTAATTGTTGAATTGAATTTCATCCTTGGAAGTATTTTTTCTTGCTGTTCTGCAGTTTGAATCATTTTACTTGCAGTTAAAAGGAGTGTTGTGGTGCTGTAACATTAATGGTAGCCACTGGTACTTCAAATGTTATACTAAAATGTATATACAAACAAGTATCCCGTTGTTAATTACTGGTAATTGGAGTTTATCAAATTATTGTGAAAATTATGTCTATTGATGTTTGTGTTTTGATGATTTAGACTTCAGAAGCTACAGGTCCTGTGTAATCTTATACAAGAGTGAAAGGTAGTGTTTTGACGAGTAGCTAATTCTTGAAAAGAGAGGTGCGTGAAAGTTGGTCTGGACACCACGGTCATCAAGAAAAAAAAAGAGATGTAATTTCAGCCCTTCAGTTTTTTTTTTTTTTTTTTTTTTTTTAAATTGGTAATGTTGTATTCCTCAGCATAAACATGCTGGAGACCTTCAAAAACTTGTTACAATCAACCTAGATTACTTACAAAGAACCTAAAAATCAACCAACTGTTCAACTTCTTCTATAATGTTCTTTACACCAAAAATAAAATGTTGCAATGTAGTTTTCTTTGACTCTCTGAATGGAGTTGATTCTGTTTTCAAAACATATTGCATTCTTTTCCTTCCAAATTGTCCACCAAATGCAAAATGGAATTACTTCCCACCATTTCTTCCGACTCTTACTGCCCCCTCTCCTAATCCAACAGCTCAAGAGATCTGACGTGTGTTCAGGCATGGACCAATTGGTCTCTAATAAATTTAGAAATAGAGACCATAATTGTGAGGTAGCTTTGCAATGACGAAATAAATGACTATTTTTCTCTCTTTCCTCACACCCAAAAAAAACACTTGGAGACAAGCTGAATCTTCCTTCTCTGTAGTCTCTCATGAGTGAGACAAGCTTTTCTAATCACCAACGAAGCAAAGCACTTAACTTTTGTTGGTGCCAAACTTTTCCAGATTTTTTTCCCTGGTCTTGATCTATTCTCCTCGTGCAATTCAGCTTCCTTTTTATCTTTTCTGTTTACTGTGAGCATGTCATCATGTTCATGCTTTCACCTGATAGTGTCATAGTGTCAGGGACTGCAGAAGTGCCTCTGAAGCCTTTAAGAATTTGCATTAGTTTCCAAAACTGTCCACCTCCCAATCATTCAAATACTTTCTAAAAGAGATATTTCATCCTTGTTGGGACCAACTCTCAGCCACTATTACGTTAGGCTGATTAGAAATTCTGAGCTTGTCCAACTTTTTGGCCACTTTAGTTGGTAAGGGAATAAAGACATGACATTAGTAGGCAAAGTGTCTTATACATAATTGATCAAGGTGAGTCTACCTCTAAGTAATAAATATTTCGTCTTCCAGTTTGCAAGTTTCTTCTCTGTTTTCTCAACAATACCATCCCAAATCTCCCTATCTTTGTGTTTATTTCCTAACGACAATGCCCAAATAAACAGTTGATAATTTCTCCACCATGCACCCCAAATGTTGGTCAAAACCTGCACCTAAGCCACTTCCTCAAGACTGCCCTTCCTCCAATTGACACATAAACCCGAGACAACTTCAAAAACAAGCAAGATCACCCTAATGAAGCTAATATGTTCAGCTTTTGCTTCACAAAAGACCATAGTGTCATCTGCATAAAGCAATTGATATACTTCCATATTTTTACCTGTTCTTGTGCTAATTTTAAATCCCTTGATGCCTTTCTCATCATGTTATTGAATCATTCCATGACAATAATGAAGAGAGAGAGGGAGAGAGGGGGTCACCCTGTCTAAGACCTCTTTCTGAAGGAAAAAAAACTCACAAGTTCTCCATTAACAAGTATGGAGAATTTGACAGTTTTAATGCAAAACCCAATCCAATCAGCCACCTTTGACCAAACTCCATTTGTTGGAAAATACTAATCAAATAGTCCTAGTTAACATGATCATAAGCCTTTTCTATGTCCAGCTTATTCATAACACCTAGGACATTTCCTTTCAATCTAGTGTGTATACACTCACTAGCAATGCATGCAACATCCATAATCTGCCTCCCTTTTGTGAAAGCCATATGATACTTGTTTACCAAATTATGCACAACTATCTTCAGTCTTTCTGTCAAAAGTTTGGCAGTGATTTTATAAAGCCCAGAACAGGCTAATGGGTCTATAATCCCTGAGTTCCACTGCAGCCAATTTTCTTGGGGATGAGAGCAATATATGTTGCATTGAGGATCTTTACAAACACTTGGTGAGAATGAAAGTAGTGGAAGTTGTTCATAATATCCTTCTTTAGAATCTCCCAGAAAGCTTTGTAAAAACACATAGGAAAGCCATCAGACCTACGCATAAATTGATAGTATTAAGAACTTCCTCCTCCCCAAATTGTCTCTGCAACCACTCTTTCTCCTCGTTGCTCATTTCTGGAACCTCATGCATAACGACATCGGGCCTCCACCTTTCAGGTTCCTTCTACAATTTGAGATAGAACTCCTGCATGCTTAGTTTAATAGCTTCGGGGTCTGTGATGTTTTCCCTGTTTACTTGCAATGCATCAATAGTAGTAAATCTCTTGTGTGCAGTGGTTATTCTATGAAAATATTTTGTGTTCTTGTCTCCACTTTTTAGCCATTGCATTCTCGATCTTTGTCTCCAAGCTACCTCTTCATTCCTAGCCACCTCTTCAAGTTCCGTCGTCAGATGAATTTTCTGGAGTATCCCATTCTCAGTAAGAAGTCTCTGGTCTTGAATGGATTCTAGATTAGTAATTTGGTTCAAAATCTCCTCCTTTCTATATTTTCAGTTTCCTCTGTTGTTCTTGCTCCAGTCCTTTAGTTTCTCTTTTAGCAATCTCAGTTTTCTGTCTATCCTGTTTGCGTTAGGAGCAATTGACCATTGAATTTGAATCCGAGTTTGACCATTTTCAGTGATAATCAAGCTGGCGCTGCATTTGTGGGAACATAACTTTTTAGTTGTCGTCTGAGAAATATGGAAGAGAAGAAGATGTACTAATGACTTAATAAGTACAATACAAATCTAGTTATATGTGTGAGTTCAGTTCAAATCGTTTACTTGATCCACGAGGAACACTAATGCATGCAATACAGCATGCAGTGCATATCTGACAAAGTCTAAGTACCTATCGAACAATCTCTATAGCGACTGTTCTACATTATTAGACTTCAGAAGCTATAGTGATCATGTTAATATTACATGAGTGGAAAAGGTAGCACTTAATTGCGGCTCATTTTCTGTTTGCTAATGATCAGAACTGGTGCTGCATTTGTAGGAACATGGTTCCTGTCCCCTTCATTGTGCTGTACTTAAAGAAGTTGGCAATTTTCCTTGCTGGAACGAACAAGTCAGCATCAAAGATTTTGGATTTGTTGTTTGAGAGGGCCAAAGACAAGGCTGGTCCTGTGAAAGAGTTTCAGTGGCTTGGTTTAATGCTCTTCGTGGCAGTTCCGTTTCCTGGAACCGGAGCTTGGACAGGAGCCATCATAGCTTCTGTGCTCGATATTCCTTTCTGGTCTGCTGTTTCAGCAAACTTTGTTGGTGTTGTCTTGGCTGGCCTTCTAGTGAACTTGCTGGTGAATCTCGGACTCAAGTATGCCATTGCAACTGGCTTAATACTATTCATTATTTCGACATTCATGTGGAGTATCCTTCGCAGTCTTAAAACATCTCTGAACTCATCAAGCTGATATCAATTTTTTTTGAAGTTTTGAGGTGATCGGTATAACCCTTTATGGATAAAACAGAAATGGAGACGAGAAAGAGAAGTCCTTTTTCTTTCTCACATCCATCAGTACAACTTTTTCCCAACACATTGCTATTTTTTGTATTGGGGTCCATCATATCATCTCTTCAATCAAGAATGCCTCAGCAAGATGAATTCACTTTTGCACAATTCTTCTGGTAATGCCTTTTCATCTTTACTTTCTGTATTCCTATATGCAATGATAATGATGGAATACATGGATTTACATCACCTACCATTTACTCAACCTAGTACCTCGTCATCCTCCACTTAAGCACCACCATAGTTTATATACACAGATAGACCTCCCGCCTTACCGCCATTCTCAAACCAGTAAACCGTCGTCCTCCCCCTCAAACACCACCACAGTTCCACCATCCCACCACCATTTATAGCACCTATTATTTACTCAAAGCACCATTTCAATCCAAAGATAAAAGTTTAGGGTCTAAAAAGAAGAACTCCAATTATGTACTTGGTTAAGTTTGTCATTTTTTTTTAAACCAAGGCTAAACCGTGCAAGTACTAGTCTGGTTATTATTCAGTCATTTAATGGGCGGAATGACCAGGCGGGCCAAATGTCCAATATGTTTCAACCAAAATGAAGTCTTAGCGATTGTCAATAGAGAAAACTTCATGAACAAAGTTCAAACTTAAACTACATTTACTCGTAGCAATAGTTTCATTATTATCTCTGGTAGAAATAATTAGACATTAAATAGCAACTTACATTTGTATTTCGGCCTCAGTTTTTATAAAAAAAAAAAAATACAAATACAATTGAAATCAGTTGAGTTAAAACAGGAAATCAATTATAATTTTAAAAGAAAACGTATCTATCCATCAATGTTGCACAAATCACGTCTCTCTCCAAACCTCAAGCAGTCAATACAAAGTTCTCTTTCAAATTCTTAAGTTAACAGGTATGTGTGTTTTCAGTGAGGATGTCATTTTCCTCATGCCTAAAAGTTATAGCTTTTAAGTTTAAATTTCTGATTCTGTGAACTAGGATTTTTACCCAAATATACTTTCATGTCTAAGTTGAGTTTTCTACTATATTATTATGCATATGAATTACATTTAAATAATTATCATGTTCTCCTATGACTAAATTTTAGTATTTCGAAATCATGAAGTTTGTGCATAAATTCCATGTTTCACTTAATTATTATGGTGTTTCTAGTAAGTTATGCATAAAACTACAGTTTTCATGCTATTTTTAGCATAGTTTAGCATACCAAATCTTATGATCTCATTCTAAAAATTGAGATAGTGTAACTAGTCCCACCATTTCATGAACTTATAAACAATATATTTTGAACTAGTCCATTGCTTTGCAGTTATAATATAGTACATGAGCCAGCAGTATTATATTTATCTTTGGATGATAATCAGTACAAAACATATCAGGGTTGGTCACCTGCCAGAGGGTCATATCTGATGTCTCAAATTTACATACGGCCATAGAATAGGGCCTCTCACCTGCCAGTCGAGGATCATGTCCTTAGCCCATAGGGTTTCAGTTATATACATCCATCCCGGTGAGGTTATATGCTTTGGAAAGTATAGAATATGACGAGATTCGGGTTACAAATCATATGCAAAACGATGGAGAAAGAAATCAAATAAAAAGATAAGCGGAATTCTTGAATAATTCACCGGTTTATGGGCAACAAGAGACTTTATACCCTCACCTCCCAATTGAACCAATAAAGAAAGATCAAGAAATCAAATCAATTAATTAAAGAAACAAATGTGAATCCTCAAACGAAAAAGACTTCGATTAAATTGAAGTAAAGAAGTTAAAAAAGCAATTAAAACAATCCACATCTAATCACTCAACTAAGCTATGAATAAGAACTATAATAACTATAAGCTAAATTTCATTCAAAGGCCCACAATAATCATCAAAACCTGTAATTCTAATTGATTGAAAATCATCTATTTATAGGCTATCCTAGCCGCCCTATATTCTCCATAAAATAGTAGGATTAGGACAAGTTTTTCTTAATCAAAATTGAGTCGAATTAGGATAAGTTCAAGAAGCTTCCAGCCGCCCCTTCTTGAAGCTTCTAGCCACCCTCTCCTTCTCCCAAATTCGAGTATGATTTATCCTTATTTACTTCTCCTTAATTGAGTAGAATTGGATCACCCTCCTTTGGGACGGAATTATGTCTTGGTCTTGGCCAATTTAGGCTTCTTGATGGCCGATTATTGTGGTCCTTCTTGGGCTTCAATTATTGATATCTTGCAAGTACAAAATGTTGTAAGTTGTCCATTAGGTTTTGTATAATGTTTCCTATGCAGCCAACTTCTTTATTAAAGCTTGAAAAGTCTTCAAATCTTTAGCTCGGCTCCTTGTAAATGGTCTTGAAGCTTGATTTCCTTCCATGCTAGCTTGGTTGTCATCCATGCTCGTATCATCCTCCCCTTCTTGAAAAAATTCGTCCTCAAATCGAGACCTACAAAACTTGGAACATAATAAATATATTGCATTGACTATTCTCAACAAGATGAAAAATTATCAAAAGGGGGATGATAAAAATGATAGTAAGTATAACAAGAATCAATAATTCTAAATTGCTCACTTTTGTGGTATAAAAACATCTATATGTGCAAAAAGGAACAAATATCCAACCAAAATAAGAAATACTTGGCTACTCATGAATGCTAGACAAAAGGGTCGGACTAAAGAATCTACATAATTTGAAAACAAAACATGCAAGCACATAATTTTTTCACTTTTCAAGTAGTACATGACTTCCCTCAAGTCAAGACATAAATCTCCCCATGGATATATGCACCATCAACATGCTTATTACAATTTAAAACTCTAGTCCATGACTATCCCTAAGCAAAGAGATGCATTATCATACTTATTCTCAGGTAAAAGAAATGAAGTACCCCAAACACATACTCCAGAACTATCCATAACCACTCATTGTTCATCTCGAAAAGTATTATGAATTAATCATTACATGAGATCACATCAATCCTGTAAGAAAGTTCCGGATGAATAATATTTACCTTCATGATCCTTGAAAGTCCAAAAATAAGTGTAAGCCATAAATACATACCTGTCTTCGACAAATAAAAATGTAAAATAACAAACCAAATTGGTTGTCAGGTTGGGTTACTCCATAGGTTCTTCTCCTCATGACTTTTTCCTTGACAAAACCCCACAAATAAATCAAGCAAATAATCATAGTGGTCTTACAAGAGAAAGAGTTCTAACTTTATGATCATGAACCTTAGGCATAACTCCATGCAACTTCCTTTCGAGAATGAAAATTTTAGCACAATACTCATCTAAATTCTGCTTGTTATGCCGACCACACATAAATTCACACTCATCACAATTGCACAAATAAAAATCATCACCAGGGTCAAATGAAAAAGGTCTACTAATACATAGTTTTAAAGAATATTCCATTGTCCTAATGACTTGCATATCCTGTATTTCATCATATGCAAATAAGTAGTAAAGAAAAGTATCCCTCAAATTAACTTCTTCCACAATGTCCTCACTAGAATTGGAATTTATTGGTTCAAATATACTATCATTTCATTGTGAATTTTCATAAACATGGTAACCTTCAAAAAGAGTTTCCATAGCAACACTTTGCACCTCACTAGGTGATTCGCATGAGATTTCATTATCGTTTTCAAACAAGACATTATACTTAATGAGGTTACTGTTATTTAGAGAAGGAAACTACATATTCTTAAATTCACTCTCAAAAAGAACATCATCCTTATTTGACACTTCATAAAACATAATATTTTTATAAGTAAGGTAACAAATAAACCATAATATTTTTATAAGCAAGATGACAAATAAGATCATCAATAGCATAACTCACTCACAGACTCATTCTTATTTAAATGATCAACTCTATTAAATTCATCACTAGGTTGAGACTTATTACACATATTCTCAACTAATGAAGTATATTGAATCTAAAGTAGATCAATAGCATTATCACAACTTAATGTACTATCTTTAAGATTACATGTAGGAACATTAGGTGGACAAGAATTTTTCTCACAAGGAGAATCAACTCAATCATCAATAGGATCAAATAGTGTTCTAACATCCTCCACAAGAATAGTATCACTTTGTAAATATAGTATATGATAATGCGCTATCAATTAAGGCACACGTGTCAACACTAGGAGGACTTGAATTATTCTTGCTAGAAAAATCAATTTTGTCATCTAAAGGATCAAGTAGTGTTTCCACGATCCTAATTGGCACATTATCAACACAAGGAACAGAATAATCAAACACATTTATATTCAAGCTACTATCCATAATCATACTATGATAATGCTTATTAATACTAGTTAAAGTCTTAGGAATAGTCATCGTACCTTGAATCACATGTGCAGAATCTTCTCATCCTTGGTGATTTCCCTCAAAGAACTTATTATTTTCAAGTGTCTCATATTTCTCCATGCGTTAAGGCTCCTCATTCCATTACATTTCATGCACCTGCAAAAGAAAAGAGATTGATACTAGGCAAAGTGTTAGTATCTTAGTTAGTTTACAATATATTATCCTCCTCTTCATCATCTAAAGGCCCTAACCTCTTCATCATTAGCCCACGAGTTGACCTTTCTAGTTCCCTCTCTTTGTCTACACTGCCCGAACCCTCTTCTTTTCCATTACTCTCAATCACCTCCTCACTATATTTATTTCCCTCTCAGTTTGATATCTCTCTCGAAAGGATACCATTTCCTATGATTAGGACACTCACTAGCTATATGTCCTTGACCTTGACACCTAAAACATTGAATCGTAGAGGTCTAAGAGTATTAAGTTTTAAAAAACATACTTCATTGAGGCTTATATTCACCTTTGGGTTTTGAATCTCCTTTGTTTTCTCCTCGGCCGATTACCTCTTTGGCTTCCATTTTGTTATGTTTCGGTTTGAGGATGATTTTCATTTCTCGTTGCCCTTATCCCAAGAAGTAGTAGTACTTTTGCCTTTGCAAGTCCTTTCTTCCTTCAAATCGACGTCAACTTTGTTAGCATCATGAAAAACTTCATGTAGATTATCATAATGCTTAAGTCTCGTAGGCTTTGATATGTCACTTCGTAGCCCATTATTAAAATGAATTATAGTGTGTTGCATTGGCTCCTCTACTTTAGCCTTTATCCTCAAGTCTTTATCCTCAAGCTTTCGAACTCATCATAATACTCCTTAAGACTTTTAAAACCTTAACGAAATGCATACACTTTTTTAAGCATATCTCTATGATAATTAGGTGGTATTTACCTTGCTTCTATGAGCTCGATCAATTCTGGACAAATAGGCAACATGTAATTGTGTTGCACATCTAATAAACTCCTTTGTGATTTCTACCAAGTGGATGCATACCCCTCAAATTGAGTAATAACATACTTGATCTTCATTGCTTCAACTACATTATGTGAGGAAAATCCTCTCTATTTAAATCTTTGAAGCAATAAAATCTTCCGGATCATCCCCCTGGGTAATGTAAGCTTGTTCGTATTGATTCCCCTTTTCAGACCTCCTCTTTTCAAGTGTCCTTCACGTCTTCCACCATTCGGCTCCTCTTGAGTTATCATCCTATATCTTTTGCCTAAATTTTCTTCTCCTCTAGCTTCTTAGCCATAATTCTGACCGCGGGCACCACCCTTCCTCTTCCCATATTTTTCCATATTCTTGTGGATCATCATGGAGCTCATCTCCTGGATACTCAACATAACAATGCCCTTGATCAAGATAGTCAATTGTGGGGTTATTACTACAAGCATTGGGTTGGTATGTATTTGGGGTATTTTGAAGTGGGTTGGCTGTTTGTAGGTTAGGTATATGCGATACATGTAATGGTGCATGTGGATTTATTTGTGTTGGGGCTTGTGATAGCATTTATGGTTGGTTATAGGGATTGAGGTTCCCCTTCTTATGGTTTGAGAAGGATTTGATTGGAATTGGGGGGTTGTTAAAATGGAGCTTTACCTTGACGTCTATTCATCTACCTCAATTGATCCAGTGTGATGTTCCAATATTACCTCTATCCTCATCATAAATAGTATAAGAAGACATTCCTCCACTTCAATTACCTTCCTTCATCCTTTCTTCAACATCCCCAATTCGCCCTTGCAAATCAACTATCCCTACACTCAACTTTGCTATGTTCTCATTTATTTATTGTAATGGTTTAGAGAGAAACTCCATTGTAGAGCCGTATCTCTCCCCTTCTTGAGTAGTTTCTAAGTGTGGAGTCATGGTTGCCTACAAAACGAGCACACAAAGTTAGTAGAAAAATGTCCCACGTTCAGTCTTTACATGACTCTCATCTCACCTCTAAGACTTCTTCCCAAAGTTGATTTCAAACTCACTTTAATCAATTTAACTCAAGGTCTTTGAGTTCGAGGTAGAATGGATTTTTGTGACTTCGAACAACCGGACGACATAAATTATGCAAGCGGACTTGAGCCAAGAATTAATAACTATTATGTAAAGTAAATAAAGCACAAAACAAAAGTACGAAAAAAAGGAACACTAAAACTAGCTAACAACCAAGTAGATCAATTACTACTTGAGAACTAGTTGATATAAATAATGAGGATGAAATTAGATTAACTAATTTAAACTTAAAATTAGAGAGTGATTTGTGATATAAAAGAGAATCGTGTTAGAGAATGTTTTTTAAGGTTTAAATTGACCAAAATTGAGTAAGATTGGAATACACATTGAATCCCCCCTTCCCCCTCCTTATTTTAGAAGGTCTAAAAGTTGATTAAATGTAAGTAAAAGAATGAGTAGTTTCGTGC
>JBDJHY010000094.1:2205272-2215535 GCA_039654485.1 Withania somnifera
CATAATATCAGGGAGGAAGGGGGAAATGTGGCCCCATAGAGCCTAGGTCAGGGTGTGACGTGTCCCTATAGCTCCACTAATAGGGCACGATGTGGCCTTATAGCAAAAAAAACAAGGCGGGACGCGGCCCTATAGCACAACCCCACTGCAGCGACACCTTTCTATGTTTTTGAATGAAAAAATATTATTCTTTTGCCTCAAGGGTGTTTTGGTAACTTGTAATTGATTAATCATCATACTACGTCATTTTACACTCTACTAAGAGTCTAAATATTTATACAAATCTCTAATTCCTATACTACCCTTATTCTTCCATATTTAATCAATTTTAAAATCCTCACTAAGCTCACACTCAGACAAAAAGAATTCCATCGATCAATCTTTCTCAAAGGGCTAAGAGCTAGTGTTTTATCAAAAGTTCAAGAGAGAGAACTTTTTCTCCAATTCCAAGTACCAATTCTCCAGGTTTCAAGTATGTGGGTCCATTAACAAGGGTATTTTTTCACCTTTGTTCCCAACACCCTAAAGGTTTATGAATTGTTTCATACTTAAATTGTATAAATGATTTCAATTACTCCTTGTAACATAATTTTTCCTATTTTGATCTTCTTAGCATGTTTATTGGGTTAAGTTTTCTCGATTTCTTGCACTGATACATCATAATTCACATATTACATGAATTTTATTAAAAACTCGATAAGTGACATTGAAAGAAGGATATTTTGGAAATTGGGTCAAGAAACATTGAATTGAGAAATATGAAACAATTTGCGAACTTTTACTCCTAGCCATAATTTAACTAAATTTGAAATATTTTGACAATTTTTGCCTCAAAGAGGCTTAGATATGTTATTTTGATCAGTTTTTACTTAAAATTGTTTTAACTAGTCAAATCAGAAATAGTGGTATCTTTTAGGAGTATCATTAGTACCGATCGGATTAGGTTAAAAGAATTGATCCCATAAATACCTTTTTAGCCATAGGATTATACATTTTGTAACAATGAGAGTCTATTTGAACGTATTTAATTGGATCCACTAGGTTATTGCTAGGTATTGTACCTATGGTGGGTATAGTGCACCCATCATCGAGGATGCAAGATGAATTCCATATCTTCTCACATGGTATTATATGTCATTTATAGACTCTCGATAAATGTTTAAATCTCATTATTTGAAATAAATATTGAAGTTGAAGAAGAACCTTTCAAGTTTTTACGTATTTGGTCTATTTAAACTCTTTTCTTTGAAAATGTCGATTTTAGAACTATACTTGCCCATGCATTGAATAGCTCATTCATGATTCGTTATTATTTATATTGATAATGTTGATACTTCCTATTATTATCACCCATCCTGATAACTCAGTATACTCGAAGTACTGACCGCATACTCTTATATGATTACATATAGATTAGGCTAGTTATTCCCACGCTTGCAGTTGACCTAATCCACTACTCCTAGATGCTTAGATATTGGTGAATTTGCATGTATCATGAACTAGTTCATTTATTGCTTACTCTTATTAGATTTGATAGATATTATTTTATTTATTTCAACGTTAGTCAAGGACTTGTCCTAGCAGTGTAGTATTTAATTACGTCAAGGCTTTAGGCCACATTGGTTTTAGTGGTTGATTTGAAGTTTGACTTTTATTCAGTATATTTCCTTTTATCATGTGAGGATTTACCCACTAGATTATACATAGTACTTATATTTCTTCCTCCTAGAGAATGGTTAGAGCTATGCATAAGCCGAGGGTACTTCCGAGGCCACTCGTGGCTATAGATGCCTCTTCATTTCTAGGGGGTAACTCTGAGTCGTGAAAATTTTGGTATCATAGCTTTAGGTTTAGAGTGTCCTAGGATGTCTAATATCTGACGTAAGGTAGAGTCTCTTTTCTGGGTAAGAATCACGATACACTTATAACTGAGAGGCTACTGAGTGTGTCGAAAAGTTTCCCTTTTTTCATATCTTACTTTGCGCCGTGGAGTTTTATTCCAATAATCTTTTCTGACTCGTGATTTACATGTGTAAGATCATGTCTCCCAGAAGAGAACCAGTTTGTAAGCATCTAAACCGTTAGGCCAAAAATCAAGTTCATTCAAGTCAGGACCCTCAACCTCTAATTGTCCTCATAATCCATCCCTAGTCGCAGAACAATGATCCCTCCACCACAAAATTCCATAATACCATCAGGTTGGTGATACAAGCTATTACTGCCTAACCTAACAAACAGGTGCCAAGCTTTATCAATCTACCTTGTGTGGGAGGAAATCTAAGAAAGAGAGGAAGAAGGAATGTATATTCACCCCCCCCCCCCACTTTGCATAGCGATCATGGAGAGTATACTTTTCCTGTTTGTGATAGGTGTGGTAAGAATCACCCGGGAGAATGCAGGATGGGACTAATATTTTGTTATAAGTATGGCAAGTCGGGTCACAGACTTTTGGGGTATCCATCTAAGGTCTTCTTTGGGTGTGATGAGATAGGACACAAAGTCAGAGACTGTCCCACTGCCAGACAGGGTGGTAATAGAGTTTAGGCTACTTCCTCTGCACCACCATTAGCTTTCCCATCTCAGCAGGGCATTTCATCCTACCAGTCAGGAAAAACTATTCCTTTTAAAACTAATTTAATTACGTTTTTTGATTCCTTGTTATATGCTTCCTTAATTCCCAACCCTAAAATTTTATTAGTGGTAAGTTGTGCTAGTCAAAAGAGTGTAGTAGTAGGAGTAAGAAGGATACTTTCGTGGTGGATACTAGAGGTAGTGAACATGGTAGTGTTGGATGACTTAAAGGAAAAGCTTAGTCATTTGTAGAAAGAGAGGCGTAACAGGCATAATAGGTTATGGTGAAAAGATCCTCGAATTAAACTATGAAGTCAGGAGTGTAGAAGTTAGAGTGGGGCATAATTGTTGATTAAAGTGTGTAGCCGGATATTATGTGATTATTTAGGAGCATTGGAATTATATGTCCTTAAGCATTGAATGAGGAGTGATAACTTAGTGTAAATTTCATGATAGTGTGGTGAGGAGGAGAAATTGGTAGTTGGGAAGACTTAGATTATGTTTGAGTAAGAAGAAGTATATGGTGGCAAGTTAATATATGGGAAAGCCCAAAGATAGGGTATGGACAATAAGTAAAGGAATTAGTGGTTGGAAGATTGAAAAGATGATCGAGATTATGAAGGGTGATTTCTAGGCTTGAGATTTTCATTTGTATTGCTAAGGCCAAAGTAGCCTATTCCCATTCCATACCTTTTATGTGGGTGTTAGATAACTTCAGATCCAAATGAGTCTTACTTTCCATCCCATGAATTCTCATGCTTTATGAGCTAGATAAAATGTCTCAAATGCTCAGACGATGTTAGCAATTCCTTAACCAAAGGTTCCCTATAAGCTTATGCTTTTAGTGTATGTCAAGAGTCTTTTCTTTGTTGTTTATTCTTATGTACTCCTTAGAAGCTATGAATATAATCTTCTATAATGGTGAGGTTTAACAATCCAAATAAGATATGTTTAGGATCAGTTCTGTTTAGATAGTTGTTACAAGTTTAATGTTAACTTCTTGGACTCATATACCTTGTTGATGTGAACTTCATAGTATGAGGAAGTTATTACATGGTACCATACTCAATCTCACCTTTCATAAATCCTAGGGTTGTGCATACGTGTTAGAAGTATTAATTTTAATTTGAGGTAATAACCTCTCCATAAAGACTTAATCCTTTCTAAATTACATGTAACATGTTCATGATTCCTTGTGTGGTACTTGTGAATAGTTGATGTGTTCCGGGAAATTTGAGTCAGAAAGAATAAGATGCATTTTGGGTCAGTTGAGTTAGAGGTGAAGTCATTGTTGGATGAATCATTTTAATGTGTCGAATAAGTTTTTAAGCCATCTTTTTAGGTTGTTAGCCTTCTCCCTTTTTTCCTAGGCTAAATCCTTCACTCGAGGACGTATGATCCCGGGGGGGGGGGATGATAATATAAAACTTTGAAATCCTAGCTAGAACTTAAGATATTCTTTCATAAATTTAAGCTCACACCTTAAGCCTTAATGTGAATTCAGATGATTATTTCCTTTCTAAATACAATAATAATTATGTTGATTTTACAAAGCCATCGAATTATACTTCACAATGCAACAAATTGCGCCTCAATCCGAGTTTGGAGTATGAAATTATGAGTATCTTACTACCATATCATAACCGATCACAATACCTGGGAAGGGAGGGGAGCAACACAACTCTATAGCACCTAAGCCAGGGCGCCACACACTCTATAGAGCCACTAATGGGTGCAGTGCGTCCTTATAACGCCAACACCAGGGCATGATGCTGCCCTATTGTATAGCCCTACTGTGGCGATGACCTCTATGTTTTTGGATGAAATATATTATTCTTTTTCCTCAGGGATGCTTTGGTAACTTTTAATTTATTAAACATCAATACTACGTTGTTTTACACTCTAAAAAGAGGCTAAATATTTATACAAATCCCTAATTCATATACTACCCCTATTTTTCCATACTTACTTAATTTTTAACTCTTCACTCACCTCAGACTTAGACAAAAGAATTCCATTGTCCAGTTTCTCTCAAAGGGTCAAGAACAAGGGTTTTATCAAAAGTTCAATAACAAAACCTTCTCCTCCAATTAAAAGTACCAATTCGTTATGTTTCAGGTATGTGAGTTCATGAACAAGGGTATTGTTTTACCTTTGTGCCCAACACCCTAAAGTTTATAAATTATTTCATACTATAAATTGTATAAATGATTTCAATTACTCCTTGTGACATGATTTTTCCTATTTTGATATTGTTATCATATTTATTGGGTGAAGTTTTCTTGATTTCTTGCATTGATACATCATAATTCACATATTATATTTAATTTATTGAAAACTTGATAAGTGACACTGAAAGAAGGATATTTTAGAAGGTCAAGAACCATTGAACTGAGAAGTATGAAAGAATTTGCATGCATTTTCAGTCCTAGCCATGATTTAACTAAATTTGAAAGATTTTGACAAGTTTTCCCACAAAAAGGCTTATACATGTTATGTTGATTAGTTTTCAATCAAAAGTGTTTTAACTGGTTAAATTAGGAGCAGTGGTATATTTTGGGAGTATTATTAGCACCGAGTGAATTAGGTTAAAAGACCCGGTATTATAAATATGTTGCCAGCCATGGAATTAGGCTCTCATTGGGCCAAAATAACCATAGATATTTGCCAACTTAGTTAGATTCACTAGGTTATTGCTATGTATTGTATCTGTGGTGGGGTATAGTGCACCCATCAACCGGGACGCAGGATGATTCAAGTCTTCTCACATGGTCTTATATGTTGGTTATAGACTCTTCCACAAATGGTTAACTGTCATTATTTGAAATAAATATTGAATTTGAAGAGGAACCTTTCAAGTTTTGACTTATTTGATATATTTAAACTCTTCCTTTTGAAATGTTGATTTTAGAACTATACTTGCCCCTGCATTGCACAGCTCATTCATGATTCACTTTTATCTATATTGATCATGTTGATACTGGCTATTGCTGTCAGCCTTCCTACTTGCTCAATATATTCGAAGTACTAACCCCATACTCTTTTGCTATATAATTTCAGATGTAGGTTAGGCCAATCATTCCTACGCTTGCGCTTGACTGGATTTACTACTCCTAGATACTTAGATATTGGAGACTTCCCATTCATCGGGAACTAGTTCATTTATTGCTTACTCTTGTTAGAGTTGATTAGACTACTTGATAGATACTTTTTTTTATTCTAAGGTTAGCCAGGGATTTGTCCTAGCAGCCTAGTATTACATTAATTAGAGGGTTTTAGACATATTAGTTTTTAGTGGTTAATTTGAAGTTCTCCTTTTATTTAGTAAATTTCCTTTTATCAGGATTTGCCTACTAGATTATACTTAGTACTTATATTGTTTTTGCTGAGAGAATAGTTAGAATTGTGTATGAGACAAGGATACTTTTGGGACCACTTCGTAGCACTAAAATGGATGATCATAATGTTCCACACATGGCTCAAACTAAAGGGGGATCGACTGTAGGGATGATTGTTATTTCTGGAGTGTTGAGGTTGATGAGGGTGTTAGTAGGGATGTATCAAGTGAGAAGGAATCCCAGGGTGACCTCATCGGAGGACATGCTCCTTCTGATGGGTTCAAACAAGAAGATTCATCTATTTATGGGGAAATCCCCATAGTAGAGCTTGCTTCTTTTATTGGGCTCAATAGGAAAAGAGTTATTTATTCTAAGGAAAAAGAGTCTAAGGTAAAAGTTTAATCTGATGATGATGTGTTATCTCTCATGCTCATGAGAACTTAGCAAGAACTGTCAACTTCAGCAAAGAAGTCTTTCTTGAAAAGTAAAGTTGTCACTAGATTTTAGGATGCTACTATGGAAAAATTAGTCATGCTTATTAATGTCCAGGGATGAGCTAATTTGTTCCTTCAAGGTGATAAAAAAAAAGCTAAAAATGAATTAACTATAAAAAATGCTGAAATTGTTGCATTTAGAGTTTCTTAAAATGATGCCTTAAATTGGTTGCACATTCAAGTATGAGCTTAAGATAGAAGGGTTTGAAGAAGGAAAATGAAAATCTTTAAGTTCTGGTTGTTCATCTAGAGTATGAGTTGGAGAAGGAAAATTCTACTAACTCTGCAAATATCAGGATCCCTTTTTGAACCTCTTAATATACTCCCCCTTCCTCCTTTGCTCCCTCAACCTCTCCTCCCTCTTAGGACCTTTTTTATTTGTCTATTCTGAACCTTTTGTCTCCTGCTTGCATCCTAAGTGCTTTGTTTTTTTAATATTGGCTTTCATTTAGTTATGTACATTGCTTTGATTAATCGAAGTGTTTGATTCATTTTTTTTTTTACTTTTTGTTGTTTCCTTATCTTTACAAATACAAAATATATTTAACTGAGCTTATTATCTTTTAAGCGTTTGTATAGGTGATAGCCCCAGGCCATGCGTATTTAACTTGATTCCACTTGGTTGCTTTAGCTATAACTGTTTTATGATGCCAAAAGGGGGATGTGCATACTATACTATGGTTGTAACCCATTGTTCTAACTTGATTCTTTAATGTGGTACTTCTGGTTACCTAATGACTAATGTGGTCATTCTATAAAGTTGGTGGCTAGTTGTTTTATTCAGGTTAAACACGACACACAAGGATCAGGAGTTTGTCATCATCAAAAGGATTGAATTTGTTAAACTTAATGAAGCTTTGATGATTTGGCAAATGTATGGAACAGGTTGCTTTAATGTGATCCTTTACAGCTGAGTGTAACATGCCGTAAAAGTATTCCAGCACAGTAAAGAAAAGAGTAAAATCAATGTACAAAAGCCTTAGAAAGATAAAAAGTCCAAAGAGATAAATATCATAGACAAGATAAACAAAGGAAGAATCCAACCAAGATGGGCGTCCTTCTCAAGAAAGAGTTCAAATGGACTTTGACAAAGCATATCCAAGAAAAGATTCCACAACTACACAGACTCAAGCATCTAATCAAGAGAGAAATCATATCCAAGCAAGAATTCTTAGTAAACTGAGAAGCTAAAAACCAATATCCCTATTGGATTCTCAAGCATCTAAGCAAGAGAGAAATTCTAGTCAAGCAAAAACACTTAGTAGGGTGAGAAGTTAAGAATGAAGATCCCTGTTGGAGTAAGATAGATTTTAGATCTATGAACCATGTGCATGAAACAGGTTATTACTACCTTCCTTTAGGCAGAGTCCCACCTACAGTAGGATTCCTTGAAATGAAGGAATACTAAATAGAGAAGATCTTAAAGTCTGCACAAATCATGAAGATGATAGGAGTTGTATGTGATAAAGAGTCTATAACAGGATAGACCAATAGAGTTCAAGAAAGAAGAGTCTTTGTAGAGATAAAATTCTGCATACAGCAAGAAGCTTGAAGAGGCTATGAATCCACAAGAGATAAAGTTCAAGAGGCAAGAT
This sequence comes from Withania somnifera, assembly GCA_039654485.1. NCBI lineage: Eukaryota > Viridiplantae > Streptophyta > Magnoliopsida > Solanales > Solanaceae > Withania > Withania somnifera. The sequence goes on from JBDJHY010000094.1 coordinate 2,213,271, forward strand.
AAAGATAAGAAAAGAGTCTATGCAGCCAAGAAAAGTCCCATGGAATAAGAAGTCGTTAGAGAAAAGAAATCCTTGTGTATTTAAAACTCTACTAGTATGAGAGTATCTAGTAGAGATATAAATATACATGGATCTCCATAATGAATTCTCAAGTACTTATACTGTGAGAAAGAGATAGAACACCAACAAATAAGCAAGAATAGTCAAGGGTGATTATTGAACGTTTAGAAATTAGAGGAATTTCATAACTATTGAACATCCACTAAATAATATAATATAGATTGGTATACATGACTTATTTTCCATTGCAATATAGATTGCACTTAGAAGTAATGAACATCCACTAAATAATATAATATAGTTTGCAATATAGATTTTATTTATACTTATCCTTTTTAGAAAACTAAGAGAAATTTAATTATTTATTTTTTAATAATATTCTTATCATTAAATAACCAACAAATAAGCAAGAAAATCTATATTGCAATTTTCATAATTATGACTCCCAAACCTTCTCCTCATGATCGATCTCTCACACCTTGTTGGTCTTCTCTCATGATCTTCTTAGTTAATGTTATATTTATTATTATCACTTATACACCTTTATAAAACACTAAAAATAGTGTCACCTAAACACATCTTGTATACACCTAAAAGAAAAAAAAATGTTTAACGATGAAATTTCATATTTAAGTGTAATTGATGTATTAATACATTTTGTTAATAGTATTTTACAAATATCTATTTTGCAGTAAATTCGTTAGCAAAATTTAGCTCCTAGCCAATGAGAAGCATATATTGGAATGATGTTAACCAAGATTTGGCTCCTCGATATGAAAATTTTAATGCATTAATTTGCCTTTTGTCTAAATAATCAAACAAAAAAATACATTATCTTTATCCTAACAACCAAAATGATTCCTTAATTTATGATGCAACAAATCATAGCTACATCATATCCATCTTCTCCCTTCACATTCCCCGTGAAAAAAGGCGGGGTGGAGGGGAAGGCAAGTGCCTAAGAGGAATTTCATCATAATTGGAATATAAAAAAGAACAAGGATAGAAAATAAAGAAATGGAAATTCTTCTAATTGTTCTAAAGGAACTACGATGACTTTTTGGTATACATACACACACCGGCTTCTTAAAACAAATGAAATGAAAACGTTATACAAAATGGTGGTTGTGTGAATAGATGATTTCGAAATTTTGATTAGGGGCAGAGCTACCTTAATTTGCAAGAATTTAGTAATTTTATATTTATATTTAAAAATTATGTAATATATATAAATATTATATACATAAATTAAAAATTCTTAACTCCTTTGCTTTTTCCCAAATGCTTTCCAATTCTCTTACTAAAATAGGTCCACACCATTCTCTTCTAAGTCTTTAAATACCCCCAACTTTGATAACTCTCAGTCCTATCTCGTTCCTAAGATCCATTCCTCCCGACCCTTAAGCTCTCAACTTAAACCTCTATAAGCCCAAGTTGAGATTAAGGCTCATACGAATCATACAAGGAAAAAAAAATATAAATGGTATGTATTCCTCCTTTTTCCTTTTACCTTTTTTTTTATTTTTTCATATTTTCATCACTCTGTTTTGTATTGCAGGAAACAGAGAGGCAAAGCCAGTTAAGTACTTGGCATGGCTATGTTGATTGGAAAAATAGGCCTGCACTCACAAATAGACATGGCGGCTTACTTGCTGCCTCTTTTGTCTTGGGTAAAAACTTTAAAACCATTTTCTTGGAAAACTTTTATGCGCTTTTTTCTTTTTTCTTCTAAAAAGATCCATCTTTTCTCAAGATTTTTGATTCATTCTTGCATGTACGAAATTGACAAAGTTAAGTAGGTTATGAATTTGAGTTTTGAAAATAATTTCTAAGATAAAACTGTGTGTGACAGGTAAGATATTTGTAGTCTGATCGTTTTTCAAATCTCGCTGACAGAACTTTAGTGAATTGGAATGCATTTTTTTTCTTGCATGTGAAATTTTAGAGAATTTGATTTTGTAATTTATTTATTTATTTTGGTGAAAAATTAACAGTTGTGGAGGTGCTGGAGAATTTGGCATATTTAGCAAATGCAAGCAACTTGGTGCTGTATATGTCTGATTACATGCACTTTTCGCCATCAAAATCTGCAAATTCTGTGACCAATTTTATGGGCACAGCATTTTTATTAGCACTTCTTGGTGGATTCTTATCTGATGCATTCTGCACTACTTATTATATCTATCTCATCAGTGCACTCATCGA
>JBDJHY010000094.1:2229443-2240137 GCA_039654485.1 Withania somnifera
TTAAGGAACGTATTATAACTCACATTGTCCTCAAAACAAGGTAGTGAAGTGTGAGGACTTACCTCTTCACCACCATACTCATAACCATACCTTTCTACTCCATCGTCTTCTCAATAGGAGCTATAGAACTCCTTAAATTCTCCTTCACCCTCAGTGTAGTAGATCACTTCATAATGCTCATGGATCCATATTCATGTGTGTAGGTACCATCATCATTCTCAAATGTGTAAGAACCTTCATAGCCTTCACACGTTTCACTATCTATTCCATAAGCATCACCATCGTATCCATAGCTTCCATTGTGCCTTTCACAATCACTCATGGAGTCAACATCGTATTCCGAAGCTATGGATGACATTTTTTTTATGCCTTTGTGAGTACCTACAAAACAAGAAAACAATTTAGTAGCAAAAGCTCCTCACCTCGCTCTTTGTGGTACACTCACTTTACCTCTATAGGTGCCATTGAAATTTCTTCCAAACTAACGTCACTCAACCAATGCAAGGTTTCCGGTATTATGGTAGAATGATTGTTGTTGATGCACAATGGACTAAAGGAATATCATACTTGAATCAAAAAAGTTCAACGAGAATGAAAGAAAGAAAATCTTAAAAGAATTAGCACCAAATAAGTGAATTCAAATTGAATTAGTATTCAATTAGTATGAGTGAATACTAACCGATTACTAGTTGAGAAGGTATGTAAATCGAACGAGGAAACTTGATTCGAAAGTTGGGCTTACCTTTCAATACTTAGTGAATTCCGTTGTGTATAAAATGAATTTTTAATCAATAAGAACTTGAATTGATAAAAAGGAGAAGGTTACCACAGATTTTGGACCACTTTAGGACTTCTTTTTAACAGGGCTTGACCGCCGTTTGAGGGGGCGGACCGCCATCAAAAGGGGTACACCATTGTTCTTTGAAGAGATGAACCTTTGGCAGAGCCTTACCACTGTATCAAGAGGGTAGACCGCCGTCCAAGAGGGCGGAGGTGGTGGTTGGTCATTGTCCTTAATATCTCCTCCGCCGTCATGGGCAAATTGCATGTAGCTTACACGAGATTTCTTCTTTTTGTGTAGTTCCTTTTGTAACCCAAAGCCTTATGTTTTAACTCAAATTTAGGCTGATCTCAAAACCCTTTTGAACTTAATTTCACACCAAAAAATGGATCAAACAACCCACAATTGAATAACAACGATCATCCACATAAACTTCAACCAAGAACACCAATAACGCTAGAATTTCAAAATTGTTCAAATCACTTCGGAATTGAACGGAACTTTAAACCTAGGGTACTTATAGCATATAAAATACCAATATGAAGTCTCCAATACGAAATATTCACTTTGAACCAAGACAAACGGATCAAACGTACTGGATCCTCATCTACTTCACATGAAGATGTGAAGAACACTCACAAACTTGTTAAAGATTTCAAAACCCATGTACCATAAAAATGACTTTGATTCACTCCAAATTTCAACCACGAACTCTATTCATTCAAATAGGAATTCATAGCCGAAATCAAACCCACTTGCTCTTCAACTTCAAGTTTGAAGAACACTATGAATGTTCATCCTCCAACCCTATAGCAAATCAACTCCAAACCTCTCCGCCGTCTTGGGAAAATTGCCTGTAGCTTGCATGAGATTTCTCCTTTGTGTGTAGTTCCTTTTGTAACCCTTATGTTTTACCTCTAATTTAGGATTATCTCAAACACCTTTTGAACTTAATTTCACACCAAAAAACGGATCAAACAACCCACATGAACTTCAACCAAGAACACCAAGAATGCTAGAATTTCGAAATTGTTCAAATCACTTCGGAATTGGACAGAACTTTAAACCTAGGGTACTTATAGCATATAAAATACCAATATGAAGTCTCCAATTCGAAATATTCACTTTGACCCAGGACGAACGAATCAAACGTACTGGATCCTCATCTACTTCACATGAAGATGTGAAGAACACTCATGAACTTGTTGAAGATTTCAAAACCCATCTAGCATCAAATTGACTTTGATTCACTCCAAATTTAAACCAAGAACTCTATTCGTTCAACTAGGAATTCATAGCTGAAACCAAACCCACTTGCTCTTCAACTTCATATTTGTAGAACACTATGAATGTTCATCCTCCAAAAAGTGAACCTATAGCAAATCAACTCCAAACTTCACCAAAAATTGATTCCCAAGATCCTTGAAATATGAGAAACACTTCTAGTAACTTTTAGAAGCAGAACAACAACAAATCAAGGCATATTTGAGCTTAAATTTTTGATTTTGAGTAAGAACACCCCCCAAAATAAATTTTATCAATTCAACTCCAAATCCTTCCAAAGTTGATCCCCACACTCCTCCAAGTCTATGAAATTATTCTATCAACTTTTGGAGTCCATAAACCAATAAGCATCAAATCGAATTTGAGTTCAAAAATCTAAAAACTATGAGCATGAAGAACATAGACTTCAAATTTTTGAAATTCACCGAATATCCACCAAACTCTACAAAATTGAAACCCCAAAGTCCTTGATAGGTTAGAACAACTCCTAACCACTCAGAAACTTTGGATTTCAACACAACAACACCAAAATTGTGCTTGAATTTTTGAATTTAAGAAGATGAAGATGAAGAATACAAAAAATTACAATTACCTCAATTCAACTCCGATTTGGACAAAATTCAAACCAGATGATCCTTGTAAATTATACTTGATGAATTTCAAATTTTCAACCTGTAATTCTTCCTTAATTTTCCAGAATTTCAAATCATGTTTGGGCTCAACCTTTTATCAATGGTAAAAATGACAAACCTACTTGGAATCGACTAAAATTTGAGATATGTGACCCAAAATACTAAGAGAACAATTCGTAGTTATAAAAATCAACAAAAAACACAAATTCAACTTAGATCAATTTTTTCTGGAAATTTTAGAAATTCTAAATTATGATTTTTTTGTGATTTTTGAGTTTATAACCTAGGATTGTAATCCGTTGAAGTGAATTACGAGCCTAGGATCTGATACCAAATAATATGATTCGACCCGTGAGGTTTGAATCAAAGAGATGCGGATGGAGAAAATTAAAAAATAAAGGATATGTGAATTCTTTAAATACGGGAGAAATCAAAGAATCCGGGTTTAACCAACCAAAAAATAAAACTTTTGATTCTCCCACAATAGTAACAACTCGATGATCGATTAAGAAACAAAGTCAAAAAGTAATTAGAAGATACACCCATTCCTAAACACTCTCGAAAATGCTCGATCTTCGATACAAGACGATGCTTTTAAACTAGGATTATCTACCTACAACGTCTATGGCTAAACTACAAGCTAAGACTTGGAAGCCAAAGGCTTTTACAAGAAATGTATTCTTCCAAAATGCTCAAAAGTCCTAAACAATTCAAATGACCCTCTATTTATAGAGGTCCAAGTTTTATTATTACAGTTGGGCCCAAAAGTAACTCATAATTACAAATTAGCTCTCATACTTTTAGGCCTCTTCAAATTAAGCTCCAATTGTCTTCCAAAGCTTTCCAAGCTATCTTCTAAGTGCGGGTTTGCCTTCTTTGGCTCTCGATTGTGCACTTTAAAGCTCCCTTTAGTGTATCTATCGAATCCATGGCTTGAGTATCGTGACTAGACCATGAAGTATAGGTCTATCACGATTGGTGCTATCCGATATCATATCACCTGCGGGGGGTATGAATAATGAGTATACACTTTTCATCTTCCTTTTTTTTTTGGAGAAAGGAGGTGGGGGAGCCAGGGGCAAGAAATTAATCGGGATAAACATGCTTTTTAATAAAGGCAATTTTGTATCTAAAAGGACTCAAACATAAGATATTTAGTTGAAAATAAAAAAATACTTATTTCTTCATTACAATCCTTATCGATAGACTTTTCTTACTTTGTTCATCACTTATGTAGTGATCACCACAAAATTACAAAGGTAGATAAGAATTGATGTAACTGATATAAAGACGATCTTTAGATTTGAAGGTCGAGGATTTAAACCCCGCAAGTATGTATGAACTCTATTGGTGAGCCATATATAGGTTCCCGTGTAAATATTTTTGGACTCAAGGGCCTATGCTGGCCCTCGTGGTGAACGACCACAACTCATCTAATTTTTTTATTAAAAAGATACAAAGAATTGTTTATTAATGTTCCAATAGGGGCACTTGGATTCTGACAAATTGTACTGTCCAACAGGGGCACTTGGATTTTGACAAATTGTACTGTCCAACACAACCAAAGATGGGATCTCTTCCCCTCTGTGTTAAAGACCCCTTCCCACCTGCTTTTCAACTTATTAATTTCACCAGCCTGTTAGGTTTCACTTTCAACCAACTCTTCTCTTCTTCTAATCGAAGTAGAAGTTTACTTTTTTCAAAAAAAAAAAAATAACCCATAAAAGTATCATATTGTTTTATTTAAAATAATTTAATTTCAAAATTTTATTTTTAAGGACATGATTTGTAACCACACTTGTTTAGATTACCTTAGGTTAACAAATTTTGAAAGTTGTTAAAATTGCTTTTAGAAGGTTGATTCCTAGGTAAATTGTCCATTATATATAAACCTATCGACGAAAAGACACTATCGAATTAAGTTCAGTACAGAAGGTTCAAGCATGTGGATCGAGTCTATTTAAATTTTATTCAGTTAAATTTAATGAGAGAAAGTAACTTTAATCAGAGGATGGCGAAGTATTATTACATCCACTATTTCTGTGACAACAAATATACACTTTATACTTATAGTACATAAGTAATTTCCTGTGGTATGCTTTTTTCCACATACACTTGACAAAATTTGTGCACATAATCAATCCAATATCCTATAGTAAAAAATTGACATATTGCTGGAATATAAGAGTTTTCCTTGTCAATCTTGGGTATGAGGTCAGGTGTATGCCCCAACTTATTCACACCAATAACTCACCTCTAGGCCTCTACCATTGGACAAATTACTGCATTTTTATCCAAACTGAGTGTCCAGGAACTCCTTTGTGAACCAGAAACAGCATATAATAACCCGGAGGTGCAATATTAGGCGATGGAGGGGCGTAGATGGTGATGTTTTGGGCAAACGTTGACAATGGTTCAACTTGCACAATGTTCAAGATTAACAGCCGTTGATTCATAGCGAAAGAATGGGTAGTAAACGAGGGTGCAATCATGGTTACCATGAGCTCGTTCCTAGGCTGAGAATACCCCACTCTATACGTGATAACGAATTTCTGACCGTACAACACAGGCCCTTGTACGGTCATGATGGAGGGACGTAGAGGAGAACACTGTCGGCTCAAGTAGGGTGGCATAAACGCTTCTAAGCTTAATTCTGTGGGGTACTTTACGCCTGTGAAGTTGTACCTTATATGGGGATTACTTCCACCCACTAAGATCCTGCCATCTGGCAGTAACATGGCTGCTGAGTGGTACATTCTTGGAATACGGGTGGGGTTCAGTACGCTGAATCTCTTACTCGGGTCCGCCTCATTTGGCTTATAAAGAACCGGGTTCAATACCGGGTCAATCGCACTCTCCCACCCGGCTGTCCCTTTCGAGGCTCCGTTCAATAGGATCACATCTCCTGCAGGTAGAGCGACAAAATTAGGTCACAAAATCATAACTTTGTCCTGTCCCTTTAACTTTAACGAATATCAAAATTTTATAATTTTAGATTATATATCATACTATAATCATAACAAAGAAAAATACTCCTTCAATCTCATTTTATTTTTTTTTTAAATTTATTCCAAATAAAATGTTATTGTACTATAATTAAAAAAAATTAATTATACATTTTCTTTTACTCTTAATGAAATCATGTATAAATACATAAATATTTAAAAATTATTTTAAATTACAAGTTTTAGATTTTTTAATTTTTTTAGCATATTATAGGAAGTCAAATAGTATTACATAAAATGTGACATAAGTAATCATAAAATATTAAAAAAATTATAAAACAACATATAAAATAATTAAAACTTAATAATAGTTGAACGGGTTGGATTATAACTCACATTTTCGGCCAAATAACTCTAGAACAAGTCGATAACCCGTCCATTTTAGTCTATCTAAATTGAACCCAACCAGCTCATTTATACTCGTACCTGTAGGCAACAAAAGCATATCGGGCATGACTCGACCCAATGGCATATCCTCCATGACCCATACAGGATCCTTATCCGTAATCCTCATCCTCCCACATGTTCTTGAAGCAGGCATAAAACCACCCATCCCCGCTAGTAAAAATGCACCACCATTAGCACCACCACACACCATCACCTCCACCACCGGAGACAAATCTCCGGCGATTAATTTCATGGGTAACATTACCGATGATCCAGTGGCCGGATAACTCCTTTTCTCACCAGGAATCGTAGGAAACTCTTTAACAACTACATTTTTCACGTAATCCAAGACTATGGAACGTTGATTAGCAAAAATGTACAAATTTCCATTAGGTAAAAGGTATATAAAAGGATAAAGATTATTTTCTTCTATAGGATCAGTTGTTTCCTTCAAAAAAGGAAGATAAAAAACGCCATTATCTTTTGAGTTTTGTGGAAAAAACTCGTAGCTATAAGCACTTCTTCCTCCAACGATTATTATACGTCCATCAGGAAGTATATGATCCGTAGAATACCATCTTTTAACGGTGAGGTTCTGTGAAAGTTCTGTCCAATCACAAATTTCTTCATTAGAACACGGTGAAAATAACCGTATTTTACGTTCCCCTGCATGGTACCCGCCTGTTTGAATAAGGGTGCCATTAGGGTTAACGGCACCAGAGGAACACCAAACGTCCGTGTGAACCACGAGGGGACGGTACGTATTGGTGGCAACATCGTAAAGGATTGAGTGAGCACTGCAGTCTACTTTGATGGCTTCGTCATTATACCTATTGAAAATATAATTAAATAAATATCTAGGCTATGTTTAAACCATTAGACAATATTTGGTTAACCTGTGAAGCTAAGAACATGAATGTAACTACCATAGTTACCAATTTTTTGAACTAAGTAACTTCAATAAGAAATTTTGTTCAAAATTCATAAACTTAAAAATACTGAAATTTTGTTAATTGTGAAAGAGTATTTGGAAGTGGATAAAAAGTTGTAACCACTTTGAAAATCTTTCAACCCGATATTTCCAACTTCAAATTCTCAATTTCGTGTCCAAGTCAAAATATAGAACAAAATTGCAAAAAGAAAAAAAAAATCCTTATCAGACAATATGTCCAAAAGCCCTTTTGAGATGATCAGACAATTCAATCATACCTGCATTTGTCTTGAGGAAGGGAAAGGTTAGAAGAACCGAAATCCGTCCGGTCGAAGATAACAACCTTGTTATTATGGAGAAGTTGCATGTGCATGGCAGAGACACCAACAGATTTGTGAAGAAGAATCCATTTACCATTTGTATGATCTGAGGTTTTCTGATCCAATGATGGCCCTGAGTCAAATGATGAAGATTGTTGTTGTTGAATAATACTAGGAAGTGATGAACTATGTTGTCGGCGGTGGCTCTTTTTGCTAGTACCATGTTTGTGTGATGATGAAAATGTAAAGGAAAGAGGCAAAATTTGGTAAAGAAGTAAGAGACCAAAAAGGAACGAATAGGATACAATATTGAATGCCATAACAAAAGAAGGAAGTTCTTCAAGTGTAAATTTATTGAGGGGATTTTTGAAGGACAAAAAAATGTGAATTGGATAAGTAATAAAAGGAATATATATACTTAGTGTTTGAAAGTTTCTTAAAGGAATGGAAGGAAGTTTAAAAGTTTAATTGTGTAAGGAAGTTTAATTGAGTAGGGAAATGCATGCCGCTAAATATATGGAAAGATAGAAAATACTTTGTAGTCTTGTATTGGTCTATAACGATTTGACTTCCACCAATAATTATTATTTATTTAAAGAAAAAGAATATAGATCCTTCTTTCTCTAGATTGTCTTCATTTCCTTAAATGGACTACTTTGGTTAAACCTCTTAATCTTCCCTTCTATTTTTTAAAATATTAAATCGATTTAGCACATGGGCTGTTTATTATCCAAATTATGAACATTATCAGCTGACGCATAGCTTAATAGGACTGAATCATACATTTAATTGAATGCTAAATTATTAAGTCAATTTTAGATCTGATTCTGTTTCAGGAGGAAAATGAATATCAATTCTTCTATAAAAATGTAGCAGCTGGAGTTATGGTATAGGTTTTTATTTTTTATTATTATTTAATTAGAATATAATTTAATTAATTTAATCTTATTTATTAGTTATTTTTAATCAATATTTTTTTTCTTTGCACCATATTCATATTTCTCCATATTTTGTTTAAAAAAAAAAAAAAAAAAAGCTAATTATTTTTAATTACTTAAAATAACAAGTATTTTGAAATAAATTTTTTGGACAAACTTACCAACTAATTAGATGTAAAATTGCTAGCTGTTTGATATGGACGACACAGAGAACATATAGTGCTGGTTTGCTGATTTTAATATTTTCTATTGCCGATTAGTCTATGGGAGTAATGAGAATATCACTTAACGGATGAACAGACAGGAGGGGGGAGGGAGGAGGTGGGGGGGGGGCTAAAAGGTTATGTGAGAATTTGATTCGATAACTAATTATAATTTATAAATTATAGATCGTGTTATAATTTTTAAATACTATACTATTTAGTTTATCATAAAAATAATAATTGTGTATCAAATTTATAAATATTTTAATAATTTTTAGAAGTTATGGATATAAATTATGTTTTATAATATTTTTTTCATAAAAAAATGCATGAAATATATTATTCAAAATGTATGGCCAGCACCAAACACATGTTTGAAACTTCATTTAAAACTTACTTTCAATAATATTTTAAAATCTATGACGAAATGCTAGCTTAGTTAGATACTCTCTTCGTGTGCATAATAGTTAGTAGGTTTTGTATTTTTCACCACTATTTAAAAAAAATATTAATTAGAATGTAATTTGATTAAGTTATTCTTATTTATTATTTACTTTTAATCAATATTTTTCTTTCTTTGCACTATACTCACATTTCGTCATATTTATTACTAAGAATAAAATTAAATAAAAAATACTAATTATTTCTTGATTACGTAAAATGACAGAGATTTTAAAATAATTGTTTTACATAAATCTGTCAATTAATATGTAACGGAGATAACATCATATAGTATAAAATTATTGTTGAAATTGTCCCATGATTTTGGTTTCCTATCACAGTCTGTATTAACTACATAAAATATCTCAGGCTAATAAAAGCAACCATGGCATTTCTTGTCCATGCTCACACAAGCACCAAAGCTGCTTTTAGATCATATTTTCGCAAGAGTAATGTGAACCGTTGCCAATACTAGTTAAAAGTCTTTAAAAAAGTTTTAAAACCCTTGGACTCATCGATTAGTTATTTACATTATTAAAAATAATTATCTCAATTTTACGGAATCAAAATATAATTAATTAATTTTTTCTTTCTTTCATGTTACCCTTACAGTGAATTCATCTTGAAAGTTTGATAAGTTTTTTTTAAAAAAAAATTTAATGGGTATTAGTAAAATTAGCTTCTTATTTATTTATGATTTTTTAAGAACATTTAAAGACAAAAGTGGACAACTAATATAAAATGAATAGAGTATTTTGTAGAGAAGGGAGTATACTATTCCTTGCCTACATTTTTACTTGTTCAATATTGACTTGACACACACCTTAAAAAAATAGGAATAATTTTACTATATTATTTTTTTGAATATAATAAATTTAATGCTCAAATATATTAAATAATATATATATTTGATCGTAAGAATAAAATGGATATAAAATAGTAAATAATTATTAATTTTTTAAATTAAATAAATATTATTATATATTTATTTTTAATATATTGGACGGAGGATGAGTATATGAATTCTTCCTTTTTGATGATTTTTTAATTTAGTTTGAATCTTTTGATAACATAACTTATTTATAATCCTTCGTTGTAAACTCAACCAACTTTTGTTCTCTTTGGTTTAAATAGCTTTAAAATGTCCAGAAGGGCATATTTATTTCCCAGTCAAGTCAACTAGTACTAATTAATTGAGTATAAGGGTGCAGTAGAAACTTTAATATTTTGTCGGGCAGCATGGTTATTAATAAATGCAAATATATGTAGGTAGCTGCAACCATTAAACCATTTTCAAGAATCATTTTACGTAGGCTTTTATGTTCGTTTGTGTTCTTTTCTTTTTTGATTAAAAAATTTGTATACTATAGCATTTTGAGAAATTAGGGATCGTTTGGTTGGTAAATAAGAAATGATTATAATCAGAATATTTTATAAAATTATTTTACTCTACATTATTTATGAATATTTTAATAAAAAATAGTAACAAAATCAATGATTGTATACTGGTTAACAACAGAGAAAGGTCGTTGAACTATATGCAATGAATTAAAATTAGACCTGGCCAACGGGCTGATTCGGTCCAAGTGGTCCTGGGACCAGTCGGGTTTCGGTTCAAGCAAGTCCAACACTGTTTTAGGCAGAGTTAAAATGGGCCGATTTTTTCGGTCCAAAATGTTTGATTCAAATCGGTCCAATTCATGTGAACAATATCTGGTCTGACCCATTTGAATAGTGATCTTGTTTTACAATAAATAAAATTAAACACGTTT
>JBDJHY010000094.1:2265084-2279888 GCA_039654485.1 Withania somnifera
TCGAAAGTAAAGTTTGATTAAAGATTAAAAACAAAGAAAAAAAGTTTAATCAAAAGTGAAATTGGGCTATAACCTAAAGAGATCACTTGAGTTGACATTGAACTGAAAAAAAAAAAAATAAAATAAAAAAAATGCTCTGACACAGATCCCAAAGCTAATCTCACATAGCACCGATTTATTCCGGTCCAAGTCCAGCCGACTCACCACCGGTTCACCGCCGTATTCCCGATTGTCAACCTCCCTTCTCCGTTCAGGTATATCTTTTCCGATTTCATTTCCTCAATACCTCACCAAACCCTACTCGATCCCTATCGCTTCACTATGATTTTCGTGTTTATTAGTTGAAACGTACTTGTTTCTTCCAAGAACAAATTCGAAATACTACCATTATTATTTTTGTTTTCAAACTGATACTGCATTCAATTATTTTGTTTTGATTTTGCACCTAGTTTAGGCTAGGTGAATGTACCAAAATGTCATTTAATTTTGTGGTATTAAATATGTCACGGGGAGAGTTGCTGAAAAGTGGAAGAGGCATACCTTTTGAAACGGATCAAAAAATTAAGTAAAACAAACAACCAGAAACATAGGAAGTACGATTTAATGAGCAGAGGTGGATCCAGCAATCGTGCATCCAATGCCTCACTGGAACTCTCTTTTCTGCAGAGAGAATTAGAGTTAACAATGAAAAGTACACCTAAAGTATCTCGGGTTTTGAGTTTTCTTCATGAACTTCAGGTAGGAAATCCAAACGATTAATAGTTAGTTATGGTATATTTTGACAAATAGTTGGTGGTAGTTCAGGTAGGAAAATCCTCCACCTAATAGTTCAAGAATGAAACTCAAAAGTCGAGATACTTTAGGTATGTTTTTCACCCTTCGCTCTAGAAAATTATGTACATTGCAGACTTGCTTCGTTTCTGTGTTTGGTTCCGATTATTAAGTTTGGATAGTGAAAGCTAAGATGTTTATCTTTGTAGGGAGTTATAGGGGAAATCATGAACTTCCTGATGAGATCTAATCAGACTGCAGCTTCCGAGCATTCACCTGCACGCGAAGTTCAATCAGAGAATCATGCTGCCAAACCAAGTACTACTTTAGAGGGCCTTATTGCTGAAGAACCTTTTATCGAGTGTGAGAAATATGACGGTGATGAATTTGGGAATGGGGATGAAGATATTGCGTACGCAAATGAGAAATCCAACTCTAAATTTGTTGCCAACCACATTGATGTTAAAGAGGACGAAGGGTGGATAACTATTCCAAAGGGTAACATTTTCCTTTTCTTTTCTCCTTTGCTCTGCTAGTGTTTTTTTTTTTTCTTTTACATTTTTGTTTTCTGCCTTGTTCTTGATGTTTGGTTTTCTGTATGCTCATAACCGATAAAATGTGCTGCATCTCACGCCTTGTACAATGTTGATATGCGATATACATTAGTTGTTAGAAATGGAAATTAGCCTGAATTGGTTTCCTATGGAGTGGGAGTTTGTTCAACATCTGCAGGGAATCCATATTTTCTCAACTGTGTGGACTACATTACTCACTGTCTGGATGAATTGCGCTGGAGTCATTTGTCTACAAACTTAGAAATTTTATTGCCTAAAAATCTCCAGTACAGACTGGAGTAGTAGATTTGTGCTTAATTTCATAATGTCCTTCTAATTCAAGTTGTGAGAAAGAACTTGCTTAGGAGTTTAGTCTACAATCCTGTTATCTGTCTTTCTTACACACATCCTACTAGATAAATAACGATTTTAAACCTTAGATTACCATAGTTATTATGGAAAGATTATCCATTCTTTGAAGGTGAACAAAGGAAACTTGTAAGATATTCTCGTCTTGGCGGAAAATTGATTAATACAACTCCTATCTTTACGAAATATTAGGAGCTTTTCTAAAAGGGAGGCAATTGTCATCTTTTATACCTAATGATGACCTGCCTTTGGCTATTTGCTATTGGTTCCATTTAGTGAATTGCTTATGGAAGTCTGAATCTACAACAACAACATACCCAGTAAATTCCCACTAAGTGGAATGCAGTCCGTAGTGGGGTTTGGAGAGGGTAAAGTGTATGCAGTCCGTACTACTACCTTATAGATAAGGTAGAGAGTCTATTTCCGAAAAAACCTTGGCTCACAACAAAACCACAGTCTAATAAAACAATAAACAGTATAAAGTATTAGAAATGACATCAAATAACAAAAACAACGCAACGCAGAATAACACAACAATAAATCTAAACAACAAACATCCATAGAATGCCAAGGGTAAGACACTACAAGAAATGCCCTAGTATTGGCACAAAAAACAAAACAAAGCTCATCTCTCTACTAGCAAGAACTCACTCCTACCTCCTAACCTACCACCCTAATTCACGTATTCCACATCTTCGTATCCTGGGTTATGTCTTCGGTAAGTTGTCACCGCTCGTTGTCATGTCTAATCACCTCCCTCCAATACTTCTTCGGTCTACCTCTACCTCACTTGAAACCACCCAACGCCAACCTCTTACACCTGCGCACTGGAGCATCCGAGTCCCTCTTCATCACATGCCCGAACCATCTCAACCTTGCTTCCCACATCTTTTTTCCACTGAAATCACCCCCACCTTGTCACTAATAACCTCATGTCTAATCCTATCGTTCCTAATAACTCCACACATCTATCACAACATCCTTAGCTCTGCCACTTTCATCTTTTGAAAGTGAGAATTCTTCGCAGGTCAACACTCCGGCCCGTACAACATAGCAGATCTAACCGCCACCCTATGAAACTTACCTTTACGTTTAGGGGGCATCCTCTTATCATATAATATTCCCGAAGTGAGCGTCCACTTCATCCATCCTACACTAATATGGTGAGTGACATCCTCGTTAATTTCTCAATTTTGTTGGATCATAGATCCAAGGTACTTGAGGCTATCTTTCTTCTGAACGGCCTGACTATCAAGCTTCACCACAACGTCAGCCTGAACTTGCACTCTAAATGCTATGTCTTGGTCGTGCTCAACCGGAACCCATTAGATCTAGGGTCTGTTTTCAAACCTCCAACTTAGCATTTACACCTTTGCGGGTCTTATCGATCAAAACAACGTCATCCGCAATTAACATACACCAAAGCACCTCACTCTGGATTCGCCGTGTCAAAACATTCATCGCCAACGAAAATAAGAATGGCTAAGAGTTGCTAATGCAATCCCATTAAAACAGGAATGGCTAAGAGTTGCTAATGCAATCCCATTAAAACATGAATGGCTAAGAGTTGCTAATGCAATCCCATTAAAACAGGAAAGGTTTCAGAATCTCCTCCCGCGGTTCTAACACGAGTCTTGGTTCTGTTACACATATCTTTTATCACTCTAATTTAAGCCATATGAATACCTCTAGCTTTCAGAGAACCTCCCGGTGAACTTTATCGTAAGCCTTCTCTAGGTCGATAAACATCATGTGCAAGTCCTTCTTACCCTCTCTATATTGCTCCACAAGTCTCCTCACAAGATGGATAGCTTTTGTAGTCGAGCGACCTGGCATAAAGCCAAACTGATTCTTAGAAATAGTCACGATCCTCCTCAACCTCAACTCTACCCCCCTTTCCCAAATCTTCATAATGTGGCTTAACAACTTGATACCCCTATAATTGTTACAATTTTGGATGTGACCCTTGTTCTTATACAATGGAACCATCGTACTCCACCTCCAGGCTCCCGACATCTTTGCCGTCCTAAAAATAACATTAAACAACTTGGTAAGCCATGTCATGCCTGCCCCACCTGAGCACTTCCAAAAAACCATTGGGATCTCATCTGGCCCAGTTACTCTACCTCTACGCAACCTACGAATAACACCCTTCACCTCCTCCACCTTAATACACCTTAATGAATCTAGTGCTTGGTAATGTTAGCATCATTTATAACTTTTTTTTGTGGATCATCATTTTTGTTCTGACAAGAATGCTGGGTAGGGTATCTTCTTTTATTCTAAGTCCCAACAATATCATATTTTATAATTTTGGATCATACTTTGCTGCGAGTATTCGGGATTTTTATTTCGGATCGAACTTTGTGTAATTGCGTAGTCCGATTTATTCCTCGTTGTGCTTTGCATTTGGAAATGACTTTAGCTGTGGATTAAACCATTGGTTGAGGATCTTAAGTTGAAAATTTAATATGTAATATTTAGGAACAATGCTGAAAAGTTGCATCATGAAGAGTACTTCTGTTGTCTTCTATTTCGTCTCCACTTCTGTATATACTGATACTTTTAGAACTTGGATGTGCAGAAGAAAATCAAAAAGTCCTGAATCCGTCTATATCTTTTTTCACATATTATCGTTATTCTCTTCACCATCTGAATGCTAATATCTTCATGGAATTCTTTGTTATGTCTTGGATGAAATCTAAGTTGTGTTCTTGATTTTTCTGTCAGCTGTTTTTTTGCTTCAAAGATAGTGTTTGATGTTCAAAATGTCTGTCCAGTATTCCCAAATTCATATCTCAATGAACTAATTATCAAGTCTTGACATGCCTTTCCAGATAAGCTTCCTGATAACTGGAGTGACGCACCAGATATATCTTCCATATGCTCGCTGGACCGATTCTTTGTTATACCTGGTAGCTACTATTGTTAAAGCTCTTTTTCTTGTCTCCTCCTCTGCCCCTCTTTTTTTGTCGTCGTCCACCTACTTTCAGGTTTCCTCGTTTATTTATTTCTAAAATTTTCATCAATTATAGGTGAACAGGTCCATATACTTGCATGCCTCTCAGCCTGTAAGAAGGATACAGAAATTATTACACCTTTTAAAGTTGCGGCCGTCATGAATAAAGGTGGTATTGGACAAAGTAACCAGAAACAAAATGGTAATACAGGGATTAATTCCGGGTCTGTTTCCCCTGAAGGAGCAGTGGATGATAGTAGTATGAGTGAGAATGGTAATACAAATATTGATCCCGAAAAGGAGGTTTCTGATGGTGAAAATCTGTTGAGATTGGAAGATTACAAAAGACAAACTGAATCACTCGTACAAAGGTTTAACAGTTCTCACTTTTTCGCTCGAATTGCTGAGTCTGATGAGCCTCTATGGGCAAAAAGAAAAGCTATGGAGGAAGTATCTGATATGATTACAGCAGATGGCTCAGAAGCAGAGAAGATGCTTAAAAAGAAGCTATCTTTGAGTGCTTCCACTGATAAGGGAAACTTTGATGCTAGAACCTCTGGTGGAGTGGCAAGAAATGCTGTCAAATGTTGTGCCCTTCCAAATGGAGATATAGTGGTATGTTCCGCAAAAATTGTAGTGTCAGAGTTATACCCAATCTCTAGTGAAATGTATACGTACAAACCAATCTACATTGCGTCACCTTCTACGCAAATTATACAAGGGCATTCTGTTTGTTTCATAGTGTTGACTTTGGCATCTGCTGTCATGTTTCTGGTTTTATATTGAACTTATGCCTGCATGAACCTGTTTCCCACTTTCCCGTTACTTAGCATATAATTGGCAGATCCAAAAGAAACATTGTTTCTTGATTGTACGAAATGTCCACTGTGACAAAGAGGATTGATGCGGTTGAAAGAAGCCATATTCAGCTGGAGTTTTCAAAAGTGGCAAGAATTTGTTGTAGTCCTTTCAAAACAATAGATTAGATGTGGAGATGGTGGTCAGGTATCATTCATAAGCTTTTGAAAAAGGGTTCTGGGAGGAGTAATACTGGATTTACAGTGTTTTTTTTTTTTTTGAGAGAGAGCAGTATCAGGGTCCAGGAGAAGGTTTCGTGGTGCTGAACGGTATGGAGCGAAATTCGGGTTTCTCTCCAGTCTATGATGGGTTCTATAGTGTTACTTCTAGAAGAATGATTTTACTGTTCAATGTAGAGCTGCGTGACAATTGGATTCTACAGATCTCTTCCCTTTTTATATTTTCTCCTTATTCGATCTCTATAACTTCCACTGAACAGAATCATAACTACGGATCTTAGACAAGTATTGTTTTAGTTGTGCGAACATTTAAATCATAGTATGGAAAACATTATCACTTTTCCTGCTCTTTCTGATGCTTATAGACTTTTAATTGTATTACTTATTGGTTATATCTTTTCAGTTTTTCCTGGAGAACAACTGATGTATATACAATTTTCTTGTCTGGAAGGATGCAGGTACTTTTACAAGTAAATGTCGGTATTGAGTTTTTGAGAGATCCCGTGCTTGAAATTCTTCAATTTGAGAAGTATCAAGAGAGAAGTTTGTCGTCTTCGAATGAGAAGAATTTGACTCATGCGAGGCAGGATCCCTGTGGTGAACTGTTGAAATGGCTACTTCCTATCGATAATTCTATTCCTCCTTCAGCACGACCTTTATCCCCACCTCAATTAAGTTCCAGTGCGAGCATTCGTAGTACATCCACAAAGCCCATTGTAGCTGGATCTTCCGGATCACAGCTCTTTTCTTTCAGTAACTTTAGAAGTTACTCCATGTCTTCACTTCCACCAAATATTGCACCACCTCCATCTGTTACAACCTCCACTACTGGACCAAGTTTTAATCCTGAAGATTGTGAATGGTTTTCATTTCAAAAGTCAGTGAAGCGCGAAAAGACCGGGAGTGAAGGGCTTTTATCTTTCAGAGGTGTATCTCTTGAGCCAGAAAGATTTTCGGTTCGTTGTGGTTTAGAAGGTATTTTCATTCCTGGAAGGAGATGGAGGAGGAAAATTGAAATAATTCAACCAGTAGAAATTACTTCTTTTGCTGCTGACTGCAATACAGATGATCTCCTTTGTGTCCAGATCAAGGTGGGTTTAATTCATTAGCCTGAGTAACTTCATCAACTCCTTCATATTTTATGGTGTTGAATCCTGTTATTGGATATATGAACGTTGCTAGGAATTTAATGTGCTTTATGGCTTGGGCATGTCTAAACAATTAACATGAAATCAGTATTCTTTTGCAGAATGTCTGTCCTGAAACTGCACCTGACATTGTTGTCTACATAGATACCATAACAATCATTTTTGAAGAAGCTTCAAAAAGTGGGCCTCCTTTATCATTACCAATTGCATGTACTGAAGCTGGCGAAGAGTATAGTTTGCCAAATTTGGCCCTCAGGTTTTATCCAGTTTAACCTCGTTTCTTCATTTAATAAGTGGTTATCTTCTTTATCTAACCATTATTAATAGTGCTGGTGTGCTGACTCACAACAGGCATATTTCTGGGGCCTGGTGCATGTAAATTTTTATGTAATGATTGAAGTTTCCCTAATTTGCTGTTGTTTTAGTGTTTGTTCTTCTTACTGAGAGAATGGAACATATATTGACCATCAACAGTAACATAAGCATTCCTTCCATTGAGGCAGGTCTTATTAATAAGATATCTACAAGATACGTCAGAATTAAGCAGAGTTTACTTGCTGTTATTGCGGCAAGTACTAGTGCTCAACCTGAATACTTTTGACCTTTTGAGAAAATTATATGTCTTGCTAATTTTTCCCAAGTATGTTCAAATGAAGGGCCACAAATCATCAGTTAGGTATTTCTAGATTAATAGCCTGATTGACCAAGCTTCCTTGGAGGCCAATTACAGCTTTCCTGAGATTTGAGGTGCTTGGCCAACAAAGATCAGTGCTTTTGAGCAACACCTTAACCAGTTTTCCTGCTGTTGGGACAGCTTTTTGTTATTGGGAAGAGGCTACAAAATTTCTGCTTTTCCAAGAAGCTAAAGTAGAAAATTAATTATTTTCAAGGAAAAAATATACAACTGTTGATGAGAAGGTCCCACATCGAACCGGTAAGAGAACTCTGGGCTAAATATAAGGCTTGGGCAATCCTCCTCCCTTTGAGCTTTTGGGGTGTGATTTAGTCCCAAAACCTAATTTGACATAGTATTAGAGCCAAACACATTGGGTCGGATTTGGCGCCCTTGGACTATGTGGGGTAATTGTGAATATGTGTGGGGTAATTGTGAATATACTCCTGGTCCTTGAATGTCATGCTCCGGACCGGATAGTGGGGCTCCACATAAAGAATGTCCAGCATGGGGGGTGGGGTTGTTGATGAGGATGTCCATGTTGGACTAGGAAGAGAATCCTAGGCTCCTTTTTTAAGCCTTGGCAATCCTCGTCCCTTTGAGTTAGCTTTTGGGTTGTAAGACTGAGTTAAGCCCAATACCTAATTTGACAACAACAGCTATACACCCCAAAAACAAGTTGGTCGGCTGTATGAATCCTCATATTTTCTTTTTAAGCTCATGTCATACTAAATAGAATAAAATTAAAAGTGAATATTATATAATAAATATTATTATTATTAGAAATTTTCTAACAAGTCTAATATTGTGCCTTGACTTTTGCTAAGTAATACAAATATTTGTAGGTCTTTCGAGGAAATTTCCCTATGTGTAATTTCATGTATACCACATCTCCTTTTTGACACCTTTACTTACCATAGTTTTACAACTTCTGATGGGTACATCTATAGGTTAATGAGATATGCCCAAACATCTCAAGCAACATTCTTGCGTTTTATCTTCAATGTGTGCTAGTTGCACCTTTTGGCGAATGTGGTCATTTCTAGTCTTATCTAATTTGGCATGACCGCACATCCATCTTAGCATCTGCATCTCTGCAACACTCATCTTGTGGATATGTTGTATTTTAACATCCCAATATTCACTACCATAAAACATTGCTAGTCTTATAACTATTCTATAGAGCTTATCTTTCACTTTGGTAGGCTTTATGTTGTGAGGATTCATCAAGAATTGGTTGGTTGCGAGCCTACCACGACCCTCGTCCTTTATCCGAGCATGGACCGAGAATGTATGCAAGCTCACACAAGGGAAGTTTTTCAAGGAAAAAATATCCTTCTCATAAATTTGATTTACCAAACTATCCCTCATTAATTTAACACACCTATCTTCTCAATTAATACAAGTGCTTTTCGCCTTCCTTTTCCCTGTTTCTGTCGCTTTTTTTTCCCTTTTTTCCTCTCTCTTCTCCTCCTCTTCCTCTTTGGAATAGTCTATCAACGATAAAAACTTAATTGAAGTCTTTCATAGTAAATAATTAAAATGAAAAAACACTTCTCGGTCAAATTAGCCCAATGGTCAATGAAGTGGGTTGAGAATATGTGTTCTCAGGTTCAAATGCCGGCAAAGATAAAAACACTGTGATTCTTCCCATCTATCCTAACCTTAGTGGACAGAGTTGCTTGGTATCTGTTGCTGGTGAGAAGTGACAGGTATCAGATGGAATTATTATCCGCAGACCACAATTATTAAAAAAAAAAAAAAAAAGGAAAAAAGACGAATTGGTCAAACTCGAACAGTGTTTTCCAACAGTAGTAGTTTGAAAAGCTATTTTGACAAAAGTGCTAAAATTAATCAGTTTTTGGCAGCTTGGCCATACAGTCCTTAAGGCTCTTATTGCTAGTTTCAATTCCAGTGTATCCCTAGCTTTTTGTTGTAATTGTTATAACTGCTGGATTGCAATGCGAAAAGAGTAAACGCTATATGCCCTTTGCAGGAGAGGTGAAGCACATTCTTTCATTCTCAGACCAGTCAATCCCATGTTGAAGAATTCTAACTGTCATAGTGGAAAAACTTCTCGATCTTCACGAATACATTCTAGGAGTGCATCATCAACATGGCACCATTTCTCCAACATTGAGGAAAGAAATATTGGGTCATCTACTGATAAATATGCTGTTCTGGTATCATGTCGATGCAATTACACTGGTAGGTACTGTTTAAAAAGGAATTCTTTCTAGGTACATGTATCTGAAAACTTTTTATGGGGGTTTACACTTCTTAAGTTCTTGGATCTTTTATGATACTTGTAGAGTCAAAGTTATTCTTCAAGCAGCCAACAAGCTGGAAACCACGGATTTCTAGGGACCTTATGATCTCTGTTGCTTCTGAAATGACAAAACAAACCCTAGGATCTTTTGAAGGAGGCTCTCAGCTTCCAGTACAGGTTTTACATAATATGGGAATAGCTTTTACTTATCAAGGTGAAGGTTAAAACATCTTGAAGGCTTATCTTATGTTCAATTTGTCAGGTCTTAACTCTTCAGGCATCAAACCTGACTTCACAAGATCTAACAATGACAGTGCTTGCACCTGCTTCCTTTACTTCCCCACCTTCTGTGGTGTCATTGAGTACTTCGCCGACATCACCAATGAGTCCTTTCATTGGTTCTTCTGATTTTAGGGAGAGAGTGAGTATTGATAAGCAAATAAGTGCTGCTCCGAGCAATAGCTTGGTATCAGTAAATCAAGTACCGGAAGGGAAAAATCTTTCTCAATCAGTTTCATTTAGTGGGAGGGCCACTGCCATAGCTGATGTGCTTCCCAGTAGCGATTTAGGTTGTACACATCTATGGTTGCAGAGCAGAGTTCCCTTAGGGTAAACATTTATTTGTAAATTATGTTTATTTCTCATTTCGATTTTAATCTCACACCTCTTCGTGGTGGTTTCAGATGTGTGCCCGCTCAATCTACAGCAACCATCAAACTCGAAGTACTTCCCCTGACGGATGGTATAATCACACTTGATTCTTTACAGATTGATGTTAAGGAGAAAGGTATTTGCAGCTCTCAGATTGTTAAACTTGTTTCCGACAATCTTTTTTATTAAATATCTATATTGAGATGGCAAGGATTTGGCATCAATCCTTGCACTGTATTAGCAGTGCTCAAATTTTTAAATTTCTTCTTGCCTTTCTTTTATTGAAATTTCTTTAATTATCTGGAACAGTCTCTTTCATTCTTCTTCTAGTTACACGCTTTTTTTTTGGGTAGACTGCAAAAAGCAGAGTAAGCCGTTGATATAATTAGATTTAATGGAGTTTGTGTTATCTTTTATGCACCACAGTTCATTTGCGAACTAATTGAGTAATTTATGCGGGAAGTATGGGTGTCGTCTATACTTTTCGAAACAGTGGTTCTTTTGTATTTGCTACTATCTGTTTGTTCATCTTGTAGATATTTCTTGTTGATTTTCTTTATGGTGATCATCTGAGTCCAAACAAGTTGAAAGTCAATGTAACAGAATGAATTAACTGAGATAAATACTCTGAATTGGCAGGTGTGACATATGTTGCTGAGCATTCTCTGAAGATTAATGCAACTTCAAGCATTTCCACTGGGATTATCTGAGGTGACTATGTATGGGTTTCGCTGTGGATGTCATAAGTGAACAGAAAGATACTCAACAGTGCTAGTGTCATACGTAGATGATACGCGGGTCAGATGTAAATTTGAGGTGTCCCTTCGGTGTGATGATCTGTGTAGATTTATAACGTGCTAGCCTTTAGGAATGGCATGTGATTGACGAACTAAAGGAGAATGGATTATGTGAACGGCGAGATATTAATCTAAGTTCTGGTTGACTCTTTGTGACCTACTTGTGTTTCATGTATATGATATCTATCTAATGGGGTATATTAAATATGTTACATAGTATTAAATCAAAGAGATTGATATATTGGGAACATTCCGAGTAACTCCTCAATTTAGAGTTCCACCTGAAATAAGTCCACGGTTTGGTCCGGCACTGAAGCAATATTACCTATTAAGTCCACCAGTGGGAGCTAGCTGGGGGTGAGTTTGATCGAAGACAAAACGCAGGCAGCGCGATTGAGATGGTTTGGGCATGTGATGAAGCTGGGTTAGAATGTTTTAGTGCCTAGGTGTGATAGATTGGCACTAGGTGGTTTCAAGCAAGGTAGAGGTAGAGGTAGAGCAAAGAAGTATTGGAGGGAGGTAATTAGACATGACATGAAGTAATTACAGCTTATCGAGAACATGATCAACATAGGAAGATATGGAGGACACAAATTAGGATGAAATGTTAGTAGGAAGAAGTGAGTTCTTGTGAGTACAGAGGTGTGCTTTGTCTTTTTTTCCGTGTTAGAAGTAATCGTCGTGTGATGCTTGTAGTGTCTTATCCTTAGAGTTATATTGATGTTTGTTGACTAGGATGGATGGATTGTTGTATTATTCTGTGGGTAGCGTTGCTTTTGTTATTAGTTGTCCTTTTATTGCTATGTATTGCTTATTGTTTAATTAGACTGCTTTTATCGTGAGCCTAGGGTCTATCAGAGACATCCTCTCTACCTTATCCTAAGGTATACTTTACTCTCCCCACACTTCACTTTATGAAAATATAATGAATTTATTGTTGTTGTAAGTCCACGTAAATCGGTTGGTTATATGCTACTGTATCTATGTTGCATCGCATAGTATTTCATCCATTTGAATTTATACGAACTGTCTATCTTGATAATATTTGATTATTTAATTTTTCTTCTTTTTTTTTTTTCCACTTTAACTGTGTATATGATATAATTGTTGTAACTTTAGCGTCGGTGGTCAATGATGCTCATTGAGTGTACGTGGTTTCCATATTCACTACACTTTCTACACTCTTTAGATGTCTAGACAGTTTTTAGAGCACGAGTGAGCCACGTTATTGTTCGGCCTCTATTTTGTTTAGAGATATTTGTGAGCTACCCAGTTGATTTACAGTGACAAGAGTCCCCATTGAGCTACCCAGTTGATTTACGGTGACTAGAGTCCCATTATTCTCTACTTTTCATCTCTCAAACAATGTGTCGGTTGTATTGTACACGTAGTTGCTCTGATACACATGACATTGAATGAGTCTTGGGTAGTATTTTTATTATTCTTTTCGCACTTGGATTCTATTAAAGATTACTTAAAGGTTCTCAATTTATTGATGTCTTATTTTCACTGGCTTACCTGTGGCGGAAATAGCCTAAGTGCTATTATGATCCTTGTTGATTTTTGGAGTATAACGGCACAAAAAACGATAAGTAGGATTACTCAACTCACAAGAAGGTTTACTATCAACTCAAAAGTCTTTAAGATCACGTCCTATACTTAACAAATCCTAATAATAGACCATATAAGCAAGCAATCACACGTGTCACGTAAACTACCTTAACAACTAAATTAAGTACAAGGCAATCATGTCATAAATATTCATACACTAGTACTCATAAAGTCAAGAAATGAAGCATATGCTTTCACAACAAAAATCATTAGCATAAAAGTACCAATCAAGACGAAATACTTCTAATTAAGTCATAATTACTCAAACTATGTTCTTATAAAATAATCTAGGCAAAGAAAAAAAACAAATAAAACCCAGCCGAGGCTCTTTATGACACAACTCCACAAGCACCGAAACATACACGTCTGTCTCATTGCCAGATCTCAATGGCCGCAACAATTATCATCAACATGATAGAGTTCTACATAAGTCATTATCAGTCTCTATGTCGTCATCATCATTCAGAGTCTCCCTAATACCTTTTTTCAGATCCTTTGTGGAAAGCTATACGGGAGTAATAATAGGCTCTCCATTGCATCATGAAGAGTACGATCCATCGACAAGAAAGCAAACCTTAACTCCTCCTTGACATAACTATCGCATCCTGTTGCTTCTATTGGATGCTGCATAAAGCTGTGCTAAATTGAGCAAAAGCCACTCTAATCATCCCTGGAATGGTCTTCTCTAACTTAGTCATCTTGGCATCTGTAGGAGTGAGAATAGGAGTTGAAGTCTGTGGTATGGTGGAAGTTGTGATTGAGTGCATGAACTTACTATTGGATCTGAGGTAAACACATCTGTTTAAGTAGTAGCATGCATTTCTGTATGCTTAGAAGTTGAATTCACAATGTAAATTTACCACATCAATGACAGGAAAGTATTAACATTGGTGATTACTTTTCTCTTTTTCCTTCTTTCGGTAATTTCTGCTCCGTGTCTGCATAATATCACAAACTGTCTGCGCTTTGACTTTAATATCTGTAGGATATGGTAAAATACAGACCACTTTCAGTCGTTGTAAAATATAAAATATCAAATCAAAATAATTGCATTACTTGGGATATAAGAGAAATAAAATTATACAAAATAAATCTTTAATGAATGGAACTTATCAACATAATGATGACAGTAAAAGTAGTTCATTTTTATTGTCAAAATGAAGTAATTTCAAGACCAAGCATAATAATTCTTCAGAATCCATGTCACCAAACGTAAAGTAAGTGCCTTAAACTTGTGACGACGAGGCTCCTCTTCAGTAGCAATCACCTCCAGTTCCTTCATTACAGATTTAGATGAATGATAACTGTTAAATCATCCAAAGGCCCAACTTTAATTATGTTAACCACTTAGCTTAAAAGATAATAACTTGGTTCGGGGTTATATATTTCTTCAAACTATACAACTCTTTGAAATTAAACAATCCTATTTGGTTCTAGACAAATACAAAATATCATTTTGGACATGAGATATAACTTAACTGAAGTTATATAGTTAAAAAATAACAATTTAAGATAAAATTGAAAAAGAAAAAGATGGTAAAAGTGAAACAAAATGACGATAAGGTTTTGGGTGTTTTAATTTTCAAATAAAATAAAAGATATTATTAAAAGAATGAATTTTCAATTGGGTTACAAACCATTAATAGAAAGCAGACAATTATTACATTGCTTTTGTGGGAATATATTCTGTAAATTAACTCTAGTTAGCCAAGTGATTAAAATAGTTAAAGCTAGAGCTTTGGACCATCTAAAGGAACTGGGGGTACTTGATAGGTCAGAACTTACTTTGAAAATTGAACTTGTTGTTGGAATATGGATTCTACGCAGCGGAAGCATCGCTCTAATTTTTTTCTTACATAATAATAAATAACATAACCAACATGTATGACATATAAAGTGTGCCGAAAATTAACTCGAGACTTACCTCTCGAAGCGTGAACACAGTTCTTGAAGCAAAGCCGGATC
>JBDJHY010000094.1:2302893-2314520 GCA_039654485.1 Withania somnifera
TTTATTACAAACTTTAATTACTTTGTTCATTCAATTTTACTTGTCCACTAATTATTATTTTTAAAATTTAAAAAAAAAATAATTATTTTATATTTTAACCTTAGTAATATTACTTATTTTCAAAATTATTTTTAAAGACTTAAAATATAAACATTAATTTATAGCGATAATATGGTAAAGTAATTATGTCAATTATTATTTTATTAATATACAGATCAAGTCGAAATATAATAAACAAAATTAAACAGATGAAGTACTATTTTATGTAACTATTTAATGTTAAGGGTAGAAAGTAATAAATATAATAATACAATTTTATTAATTAAATAATTATTTCTATTATGAAAGATAATTAATATGATATAAAGTAAGTTTTTGATCATGAAGGCCAACCTAAGAGCGAGGCAAGCCGGGAAGGGGCTGAACTAAAATTTAAAGTAAAAATTATGTTTGATCATATTTTTTTAAATAAATTTTAATAAATTAAAATTTTAAAGCTGAAGCTGAAAAGAGTGAAAATAAGTAAAACTTAATTTTATTTTTTTAAATATAATTTTGAAGTTGTATTTAAAATTTCTTATGACCCAACACAATAAAAATAATTTTTTGAAAAATATTCTTAATTTTTTTATAAAGCATTTAAAAGATGAAAGTGAATAAGTAATATAAGACAAATGAAGTGATGATTTGCTTTTATTATAATACCCACACAAACATATATTCCATATTTGATATAAATATAAATATATACTATGGTGAATGTATATATAAAATACACTATCGTTTCCTTTTTGTATTTGTTTCTTTTTCCTTTTTAGCTTTTTTTTCCTATTGAGAAGCCAAGAACTGGTCAGCACTCAGAATATTTGTCTTTTGTTGAGATTTCAATTTCTTTGAGGGAGCAGACATTTTTGGGTCTTGTGCATTTTTGTTTTAGAAGTGGGATTATCTGATTCCAGCTTTGTTTTGCTTTGCACAGTGTTTGGGTGCTTCAAGTTTTCTGCTTTGTATGGTTAAGACAAGAAAGCATGTGATCTGAATCAAAGTTTAGCTCATTCTTGAGTCTTTGAATGTCATATTTTCTTGGTTTTTTCAGTTGGGTTTGAGCTACTCGTATGTATTTTGTGTTTTTGTTCTTTTGGGGTTGTTAAAAATAGAGTCTTGGAGAAGTGGGGAGAATGTTTTTGTGAATTTATGGAAGTCGGTTTTGATTATTTGTTTGATTTTAGGGTAGAGGGTGGAGGAAAGTTGACATTTTTGAGGGCTGAAGGGGTTGATGAGGGTGGGGTGAGAGTTGAAAGTTGGGTTCTTGGTGGGGTTTTGATGATATATGAGTTTGATTTTAGGGGTTTTGGGTGATTTTTGGGTGGTGGTTTGAGGAAAGTTGACATTTTTTAGGGGGTGAGGTGGTTGATGAGGGTGGTGGGAGTTGAAAGTTAGGGTTTTGGTGGTTTTTTTTTTTAATTATATTTGAGTTTGATTTTAGGGTTTTTTTGGTGATTTTAGGGTAGAGGTTAGAGGAAAGTTGACATTTTTTGGGGGCTGAGGAGGTGGGGTTGAAAGTGGGGTTCTTGGTGAGGTTTTGATGATATCTGAGTTTGATATTAGGGATTACAAAATATGGGATTAGGTGGTGATGACGTAAAGGGGGAGTCTTGGGATGTAGAGAAAGCAAAGGGGAAGAAGAAGAAACAGATTGCTGAAGAAGAGACTGGGTGTTGGACTAAGTTGTGGTGTATTGGTAGCTGTATTTCTTCAAGATCTAAAGTTGATAGCTCCATCAGCGGTATCAGCACTCACTGTGGTAACTTTTCTTCACTTACTTTGTAAGAAAAAGTTGTTTGAAAAATGTTATGATTTGAAAGTCTAATTGCCTTCTGTTCTTTGGATTCTATGGAGAGTTTGTCTTATAGCACCAATGAGCTCAATATGTCTAGTGATGGTTATTTAAGTGTTAAGTCTTATGCTTTTATATAGTGAAATGCCTTGAAGTTGGTCAGCATCCATGAATGCACTTGTTGATAAATGGAGGTGGAAAGTTGGCTTGCACATGTTTCTTGTACAGGTAGTAGTTGACGATGCTAACTCAAAAGGGTAATAATGGTGGCACTCTAAAAAATTTTAAGATGGAAGCTGACTTTGGAAAATTGCTGGAGGTTTTTCCCGAACAAAACTTGGAAACTTTTCTTAAATATCCATTTGCAAAGGCACAATTTTTGTTAGGGTGATAATCAGTATTTTCATTAAAATGTTGGTGCAACTAAGCAGCTAATTCCTGTCGTTACCCTTTGTTTTTCTTTACTTTTATGTTTGCATGTGGATGGTCTAATTAAATAGCCAAAAATTAAGAATTTTCTTATATAATTTGAAACTGAAAGAGCCTCTTAATTTGCAATCACCTATGTGGGAAGGAAGGAAACTGCCAGGACCCAAAAATCCGGGTCATGGTGGCGTCTACAACTCTCCAGTAGACAAGCCTAACCCTATAGCCTGGAGCCACACGCAATGGGCTACAGATGCTCAAATCAAGCCAACAACATTGAACATAGGCAGAAATATAATTAAAGACGGAAATAGAAGAAAATGATATACAATCCATACCCCAAAACCTGTTGTCAATGGCAATGAAGCTACTATACAGAGTATCCAAAAGAAAATATATACTAGCAACTCCTACGAAAGTACAAACTATACAGGGCCTGCTGGGAACAGAATAAAGCAAGCTATCATCAAGGAAATCACGATCAACTCAGACGACAAAGTTCATCGTAATCTCTGCAAACTGCTGCATCTACCCCGCACGTTCACGACGTCTCCGATGACCCCTATTGGTATCTACACTACGAAAAAGACACAGAAGTGCAACATGAGTACCAAACAAGGTACCTAGTAGGCATCATAGGTTGACCGCACTAAACATAATGTACAAGTAAATAAGGCGAAGAAATAAAACACGCCAATGAAAATATAAAGCGGTAAAACTAGCAGGCAGTGCAGAAAAGTAATAGTAATCAGCGTGCTAAACTATCAAGGCATAAGCGCGGTTCAACAGGCAAAACTAGAGCACGGTGGACATGTATGAGCATGTAACAACATCCAAAAACTCGAAATCGAAGTAAGTGAACGTACCTGGGCTCCAACTAAGCCATCACTCAACCAATCGTACTAGTACACCCTGAATACAGGAAATGGAAGGGAAACACAACTAGTTAAATACAGGAACTAAACACACTAAACCTACCTGGCGTCCCATACCACCGGTAAGTACAAACAGTTCAATCAAAACCCACTGTGACTCCCCCCTTAAGCCCGATAGGTACAAACAATAGGAAAGTAGGCATACAGGGGCGCTGGAAAGTAACAGAACGCTATCACAAGGTACGAAGACCTCCCTGTCAAGTACCAACAGTGCAAAACTTAGGCCTCTGCGACTTGGAGAACTGTGCCTCACACTCGAGTGCAGGAAATCAACTTAACCAGTACCAACCTCAGTTTGTGCCTCAGATATATCATACTCAAATCCTACGACTCGGAGGACCGCGCCTCGCACTCGAGTGCAGGGGATCTCAGCTCAATCAAAATCAAACTCAGGGTCCGCGCCTCTAAACCGAAATACAAGGGATAAGCTCTCGCAATGCCGGTCAATCCGCCCCAAGGCAAATGGCATGTCCCTGTCCAACCTTGAGTTTGCATAATCAATGTCGGCAGAGGCAAACGGTATCAATAAGTCTAAGATCGGCCAAAGGCCTCCAACTAAGAACTCAACTCACAACACTCGTCGAGTAGGAAATCGAACCAGTCAACAAGGTCCATGGCCACTCCGTGTTAAGACAAGAAAAGGGATACATGGCCCCTCATCCTCCCTGCCCCAACACGGGCTCCGGAACAATTGGTAAACTAGCCACAAGCCAACTAAGGGATAACAACCAACCTAAAATACCCAACCCACTCGGCTAGCCATAACAACAAGTACAGTGCAAATAACCCAGTATAAGAAAGAGGGTAAACCTAGCCTACCTGGGCGCTGGCGAACGTCCTTGAAATGCACGCATCGTAGACGCGAAGCTCTGAATGCAGCCGAAAATCCCCGGAACTGTCAAAATACGATTCTAGGGATCAAAACATGAAGTTTAAGACCCATATTGTAAAATGCAAATCGGGTAGAAAAACGGGTCGCAAAACCTGCCTGCGGACCCCGCAGCCCAAAAAAATAAAATAAATATACCGGCGCGAAGCCCTCAGCTCGGGGAACTCGTGGCCCAAAATTGGGCTTAAAATGATAAAGGAACAAGGGAGAAATCAAGGTTTAAAATAAGGAAATTCAAAATTTTTACATAAGCTAAAAGAGACGGAAAGAACGAGAAATACCCGGGAAAAACTTGTGCCACGAACTCACTCTACCTACTCACAACACCCCATCACTTTCCTCAGCTCAAATCACCCTAAAAACAGCTCCCAAGTTCTGACTATGGAGGTTTTATCCTAAGTGAAATGATTTAGAATGAAGGTTCATGTTATAAATGTCCAGTTTTTGGTATGGGGGAGTTATTATCTCTTATATGGCCTTAGAGAATACCCCACCTTATGAGCTAGTTTTTAAGGTTAGGTAAGTTCAATGTCCTTTTTCTCAATCACATGAATTATCTATTAATAACAAAAGAATCAACCAAATATCTTACAAATTAATTGTGCAGTTGAAGTCAGAGATCTGTTGACATGACTATAACATATCAATAAATGATGACATTGTGGATATATTTTCTGCTGGACCACTTGCGAACTTGTAGCTCTTATTATGCAAATACCATCGTCGTGTATACATTTTGCTTGATTGCTTGAAGTTTTTTAAACACTTTTCTTTTTGTAACTAACATTTTATTAATCACCAAGGATAAAAATTACAAAGACGTAGCAAAACCATCACAGTTGCTATCCAATTGAAAATTAGAAGCAGCTAGCTGAATAAAACAGTAAGCTATTAGGCAAACCAGTTTTAATGTTTTATCTTTTCATTTATGATAAACCTACTCATGTTCTAAGTTCTTGCATCGCTTTAGCAGAAAGTAAATCTACAAATGACACAAGCAGAGACCAACCTGTTGCACCAATTATTTCATCTACGACTACCAGCAGTGCGGAAAGTAATTCATCCACGTCCAAACTTGAAGAGGAGCTTAAAGTTTCTTCTCGGCTTCGAAAGTTCGCATTTAACGATTTGAAGTTGGCCACAAGAAACTTCAGACCCGAGTCCCTTCTTGGTGAAGGAGGTTTTGGATGTGTCTTCAAGGGTTGGATTGAAGAGAATGGTACGGCACCTGTTAAACCAGGAACAGGGCTTACTGTTGCTGTGAAGACTCTAAATCATGATGGACTTCAGGGTCACAAAGAATGGCTGGTTGCTGCTCTCTTATTTTAATTATAAAACCTTAATTCTGTATTATCTTTTTAACTTTCATTTTGAGTACTGTATTAAGCGTTGTCCATTTGGCAGGCTGAAGTGAATTTCCTGGGCGATCTTGTTCATCCTAATTTGGTTAAATTGATTGGTTACTGCATCGAAGATGATCAGAGACTGTTAGTTTATGAATTTATGCCTCGAGGAAGCTTGGAGAACCATCTGTTCCGGAGTACGTAACTGACTCTTCATTTTTATATTCTTGAATATCTTTGCTAGCAATCAAGCTTTGAAGAAAGAAAAAAATTGATAGTGGATCTTTGGGTAATGTGTTGTCCATATTATTGAGCATTTTTTTTAATGCACTAGATAATCTTGCAAGGATAAGTGGAATCACCAACTATTAACATGCATGTTGCTGGTATAGTCAATTGCTTTAGTGCCATAAGTTCTCTTCCTGTAAAATAGAACTTGAGTTCTTTAAGCTCTGCAGCTATTGTAGCATGTGATAAATTTAGGGCCTTTTTGGCTTTGCTTAAAAAAATTAGCTTTAAAAAGTCAAACTTCAATAAATTTTAAGTTAAAAAATGAAAAGTAGAGGGTGCCTACTTTTAACTTTTTAAAAATCAATTTTAACTTTTTTTTAAGTCGTTTTTAAAATCTCCAAACACTCTTGAGGGCTGAAAACTACTCAAAGGTTGGTTTGGTTTGACCAACTTTAAGCTAAGCCAAACACCCTTTTAATTCTATAATAGAAAATCTACTATGATATTCATATAATGCAACTAAGACTTGTACATTTCGTAATCCAAATGATATATGGAACTCTCCACATTAGCAAGACAACCATTGACGTGGAAATCAGATCATTACACATTGTTTATTCCCAGATTGAAGTGATGCAGAATTTCCATAGCAGTGAGGGCTGAATCAATTGGGTTGTCAGATTTTCTTGCAGTTGTTAATGCTAGAGTAAAGCCATGGGTAGTTCAAAGGACCTATGGGATATATGACTTTAAGGAAGAAACTTTATAGTTTGCCTTTGTTATTTGCTTCTGGAAGCTCATCAGTCCTATTAGTCCTACATTACATTTGGTAGGTATAGTTACCACTTTTTTAAGAGAGGAAGAAAAATGTCTCGGTTGATTTGGTAGGATGTAGAAGCCTGATTGAACATTTTTCCTGCTTTCTAGTGTTTGGTCCCATAAAATGGTAGAAAAATCTTTTGCTGGGATTTACATGTTGCACTTTTTGAAAGATTACCTATCGGATTTAGAGCATTCTTTTTCCTTTTTGGACATGTCGTGGACAATACCTCACTCCATTTTGGATTTCTTACATAGCTGGAGAAGAGATGGTCTATATAGGAAGACTCGCAAGCTTTGGAATACTATCCCCATTCCCCTACTGTAATTTGGCAGACAATCTGGATGGAAAGAAAGAATAGAATTTTTGAAGGCAAACATAACAACATACGTAGCCTTAAACAAAATTGTATTTCTTTGGTAGCTTTTGGTGCAACATGGCCATTGTAAATGCAGTAGATTCCATGCTAGATATGATTGAGGTCTTACGCACTTTGTAATCTTTCATGCACCATCTTAGTGCTTTTGTCTAATTTTGGGTGCGCTCAGTAGGCAGGAATTTTTTTTCCAAAACGTTTTTCTTGGAAATTAAGTGGGTTTCTTACTTATTTTCTTCTGTTTAGTACGTAAGAAAGATTAATTTTCTAAAAGCATTTTTAAGTAATCTAGACAAGTACTATGGGAGGTGGAGGGGTGTGGGGTGTTGGGGATGGGGTGAAGATCAACTATGTTGGAGGATGGGAAGGACGCTCAGTGTGGAACTTGTTTTCCTTACTCCTTAAAGGAAGTCATTTTCTTCATTTTTGAGGAGCTTGTTTTCTTAGAGAATGTTTTTCAAAAATTTTGACTAGTCGAGCATGAGAAAATTGGAAAAAAAGTTCCGGAGAACATTTTCCTTGATACCAAACACACCCCTCATTGCTTATAAAAAAAAATTCAAAGATACAGGATGATCACCTTATGTTGTTAGCAACTGTCTCACTAATGCCACTCCATTGATACTCCTTCCCTCCCATTTTAACTGAACTTTTGAGGTAATGGACAACCATTAAGAAAAAGTAATTAGGACAAAATTTTTACACAACTTTTTATTTTTACCCCTCTTAATTATTCCAAAAGTAGTCTTGAAAATGGAGATGAACATTAATGATAAATCTAAAGGAAAGGCAAAAATGGAAAATATTTTCAATATTTCTATTGAATTTTGAACAATTAACTTATTTTGAAAAAAAAAGACTCAAAACAATTCACTTAATATGAGACAAGGGAGTAATCTTCAAACCCGTAACAGCCCATAAATCTAGTCATATGCCCAAAGAAGCTATGTTTTTCATGTAATATACTAACATAGCTGTAGAAGTATTCACATCTCTTACTTATTTTTTTTACACATGATACACCAAAGAGATCTATTATTTTTCTTAGTTAGCGGGTGTATCCTGCCTTTAGGGATGATGTACATAGTTCCACCTTCACACTCTTGTTTTTCTTTTTCCCTCAAAAACATTTCCACGGTGTGTCAAGTCTAATGTGGTGCCTTAGAGTATTTGCTGCCTCAAAATCAAGTATAAATAATACTTAATACTTATAGTGAGATGCACTTGAGGTTCCTTTGAAATATATTTGAGTTCGACAGTAAAATGTTAAGCAATTATCTTGAGAATTGATGATGCTTGCTGTATATAACTGATCCCACAACTTCAGGTTCAACATCTGTTTGTTTGGGAGATTGTAATACTTGAGCTCGGCCCTGAGCCCAGGTATCAAGATTCTTTACTACACGCATTACATTATGCATTGACTTCAATTGAAATGGTTGGGAGGAGATGTTCCATGGGCAAGATATCATACTTATATTTCCTGGTTTCTGTTTGAACATTCTCATTAGAATAGCCAAAAGATGAAGGCTTTTATAATTTATTTTTTCTCCCTAAGAATGCTAGCTGAATTAATTGTATTGATAGTGCACTACTCTTTGAAAATTTAGTGCAATTTTTTATTTTAAGAAAAGGCAGTCCTGTGCAGTATAGCTCCCGCTATGTGCGGGCTCCGGGCAAGGTCGGACCACAAGGGTCTATTGTTCACAATCTTACCATGTATTTCTGCCGGAGGCTGTTTCCACAGATGAACTCGTGACTTCCTGATCAGCAACTACCAATTACTCCAAGGCTCCCCTTCTTTAGTGCAAATCTTGATGTTAATATACTGTACTTTTTGTTGAAAATCCGTATGTTCATCATATTCTCTGCTAATAAAGCTTTTATGTGCAGGATCCATGCCTCTCCCTTGGTCTATCCGCATGAAGATAGCTCTGGGTGCTGCAAAAGGTCTTGCTTTTCTTCATGAGGAAGCAGAAAGACCAGTTATATACCGTGATTTCAAAACATCCAACATTCTACTAGATGCGGTATGTTTCAGTACATTGGAACAAGAAACACTTTTCTCCTTTGGATTTTCTTTTACATACTCTCTTTTCCCAGGATTACAATGCCAAACTTTCTGATTTTGGCCTTGCCAAAGATGGTCCTGAGGGTGACAAGACACATGTTTCCACTCGTGTCATGGGAACATATGGTTATGCAGCTCCTGAGTATGTGATGACAGGTAGGGTTTAGATCTTGGTTGTTCTTGTAATTCATACAATAATTACCCATATGGTTGACTCAACTTTATCAATTTTTATGTGTCACTTCAAGTCTCACCTAGTTGGACACTATTCTACACGAAACACCATATCATTTTTACATTGTTTTTTCTTGCTTTTGGATACCTTTCTGTACAGCTCCATAACCTGAATCACAGTTGAAAAATTCATCAATGCTTTTAATGCTTTGTTGACTAAAACTTCTATAGGATGGTCGATAAAGTACCTCTTACTGATTTTAATTTGTCCTGCTCATTTGTCTCAGGGCATCTAACGTCAAAGAGTGATGTCTACAGTTTTGGTGTAGTTCTACTTGAAATGATAACTGGTAGGAGATCAATGGACAAGAACCGGCCAAATGGGGAACACAACCTTGTTGAATGGGCGCGGCCTCATCTTGGTGAAAGAAGAAGATTCTACAGATTGGTAGATCCTAGACTTGAAGGCCATTTTTCAATAAAAGGTGCTCAGAAAGCTGCACAGTTGGCTGCTCGCTGCCTTAGCCGTGATCCCAAAGCTAGGCCTATGATGAGTGAAGTGGTTGAAGCCTTAAAGCCTTTGCCAAATCTTAAAGACATGGCCAGTTCATCCTACTATTTTCAGACAATGCAAGCCGACCGAGTTGGATCCAGTCCAAGTACCAAAAATGTCGTTAGAACACAGGGATCGTTCTCGAGGAATGGACAACAACATCCTAGAAGTCTTTCAATCCCAAATGGTTCTCATGCTTCTCCATACCATCATCAGTTTCCTCAGAACTCACCAAAACCAAACGGCAAAACTTAGTATTATTGGATTGGCAGTTATCTGTTTCTACCATTCTTTTCTTTTTCTCTCCAGCTATGAATATATTTTGTTGGCCCCCTCCCATTTGTCACGGGATGAACTGGCAAAAGGGAAGGAGCGCACAATTAATTAAGTTGTGATCTTTGAAAATGCTGAACTCTCACTTGAAAAGAATGTATTGTAAGAGGAGCTCAAGTCCATGTAGTAAATATTTGTATCAGATGTATCTCTCTTCCCCACCCCACATCAGTTGTGGTGTCGAAAAATGAATGACCATGTTATTCGAAGATGTAAAGGGAAAGCAAAAATGGATAAGAAGCTGAACTTTGTTGCATAAATGTCTGCGCTTCCAATGTAAACTGTGGAGCTTAGCAAGAAGGAAAATCTTGTCCAAAAGAAACAAAACTTGTTGGTAACTATGCTATTTCTCTTTCAGGGTGCTGCTTTACCTTTTCCTCAGGGTACTAGCTCACTTGGTGGTTGGTACTTTGACAGGAGTAGTTGGGGTGTACACAAGTTGATTTTTGACGCCATTGCTTATTATTATAGACAAGCATAAAGATGGGACTACAATGTTGACTCTGCCAATATCAACCCTAATTCATGGTTTACATTTGTAACGATCCTAAACGTCATTTTTCAATGCCATTTTACCTTTTTTGCAGTTGCATTATGTCAAACAAAGTGTGGTTCTAGGGTTGGTTCGAGAATGAGATATGTTGGAGGTAAGTTCTCGGAATTTTGAGTTTTTGAGGTTTTAAATTCAAATGTGAAACTATAGGGGTCATGTGGAGGTTGGGACCTCGTATCAGAAATCCGTCAATTCTAGCAGCTTTGGAATGTCGAGTTTGGTCTAGTTGTATCCTTGTTTTCTGTTCTAGACCTTACCTGGTGTGTTTGAGTGTTTAGACAGACTAAAGTTGAGATTTTAAGTGAAATGATTGATTATGGTCAACTTTTGGACTTCGAGTGCCTGGATCGAAAATTCGATGACTCCGTTGGATTGGAGGTGAATTTGGTCTAGAATGAGGTCTTTTATAAATTTTCGTAAGCCATTCGATATTTTGGTCATTTTGGTGTTTTTAGTTAAAATGGACCCTTAGCGGGTGTTGGATCAAGGAGACCTTGTATCCATGTTTTGATGGTTTTGTTGAGTCCGAAACGTCAAAATAGTATGTTTGCATATATGGTTTGTCTTTACGGGATTCCAAACGAATCTCGAGTGTCCATTCGGAATTATTTTTAAACTTGTGAATTGCTGTTTTTGTTGTTGCTGTAACAATAACAGAACCTTCATCGTGATCGCCTGGTTGGGGTCACAATTGCGAAGGTTTGACTGGCTAAGGGTCTTGATTGCGTGCGTTAGGTCCGCGATCTAGTTGGTTATTTCCCGCCATTGTGCAAAGCAATTATCAGAGGCATCACGATCGTGTGGTTGAGGTCCGTGGTCTCTATGAAGGTGTTGTGCACCTGAATGTTTTAAAACAAATGTTCACGTTATTTCTCCACTTCTCATGCAAAATCATGAACTAAAACCCTATTTTTGACAAGGTTGATCAAGGTTTTCAAAGATCATCAATTGAGTAAGTTTCCTAATAACTTTTCATCAATTCTACTTAAATTTTCATCAAAATTACATGATTTTTAGCGCCAAAATAGTGAGTTAAAAGATGAACTCGAAAATGGATAAAACTTGAGAATTTTGCTATGGAATAGA
>JBDJHY010000094.1:2370000-2383652 GCA_039654485.1 Withania somnifera
TTATTTGGAAAAAAGAGCTGAAGAAGCCCTCAAGTCTTCTCTTGCTGCTTATAATGAAAATCCTGAAGTTGTCACTCGCAATTTCTACAAGGAAGTTGGAGAGTGAGTGCTTATATAGATTTAGAAATTAGCATTCCTTATTTGAAAACTTTTTGACGGATGTAGTGTTAATACTATGTGTTGATTTGAAGACTGAATCAGTAGATTTGGCTCAAATGTTATATATGTGTTAATAATTGCACTAGAGAAGTATGAATTTTAGATTTTGAGCATTGTAAAGGAAATAGATTGTGGTGGAATCTCTAATTAGAAGCAGCAAAGTTCAAATTTTTATTCTGCTTCTAAGAGCTTGGACACGAGGTTAGAATATTAAGTATGGTCCGGTTTTGTGGAAAATAATTCAAAAAGTTATGTAGAGACATTCTGAATAGAGCATCTACTTTGCATAGATTAGGCATGCAGCTAGACCAGCACGCTTTTTTTCTTCTTTTACATCCATTAGTTTGTGGGGACCTAAGGCCCAAAAGATCCTATTTTTAACATTAGTTATTGCCAAATATTGCAGAATACTTTACAATGGCACAAGGAGGCATCTGAAGGAAGAAAATAAAGCTGATAAGGATGATGATGATTGCAAAGCATATAATCCCATTGAACAATGTTGGAGGTGTGACAAAAACTGGGCTAATAACAGGAAGGCACTAGCAAATTGTGCTAAGGGATTTGGCCATGGCACAACTGGTGGTAAAGATGGTAGATTCTATGTTGTCACCGATCCCTCGGATGACAATGTGGAGGAACCTACTCCAGGGACCCTCCGTCATGCTGTCATCCAAGAGGAGCCATTGTGGATCATCTTCGAGAAGTCGATGATTATCAAGTTGAAACAAGAACTGATGATCAACAATGATAAGACCATTGATGGCAGGGGAGTCTCTATTCATATTGCATATGGAGCAGGACTAACGATACAATTTGTGCACAATGTAATTGTCCACAACATTAGAGTTCATCACATCCGTTCTGCCTCTGGTGGTTTGATCAGAGATTCTATTGACCATATTGGTCTTAGGACAGTGAGTGATGGTGATGCTATTTCCATTTTTGGTTCCAACCGTATCTGGATCGATCATTGTACTTTAACCAAGAGTGCTGATGGGCTCATCGATGCAATCATGGCTTCCACTGCTATCACCATTTCTAACTGCAAATTCAACCATCATAACGACGTAAGTTTTTCTCTTCTCCTACTCTTAGTAGGCACATTTTCAACTATGCTCAAAGGCAGGCCCTTATTAAAGTGTATAAATGAAAAGTTCAGACAAATTTAGGGGGTTGTCGATGAATTTTGGGCTAATAACAATAAATGACTATTCAGGTTATGCTTTTGGGAGCCAACGATGCCTTCCCTCAAGATAAAATCATGCAAGTCACGATTGCATTCAATCGGTTTGGAAGGGGATGTATCCAGAGGATGCCAAGGTGCAGGTGGGGATTCTTCCATGTCGTCAACAATGACTATGCAAAATGGGAAATGTATGCAATTGGTGGCACAGCTAATCCCACCATTATTAGCCAGGGTAACCGCTTCAAGGCTGACGACAATCCAAACACTAAAGAGGTATGCTTGACATTCTAATCACATTTTCTTTTATATAGGTAGAGTCCGTGAGTAAGCTTGCACCCACCTGCACTATTTCACCAAATACCTGTGAACTCCAATCAGCACATATACCTGATAGTATCCCCCTACCAAGGCTTGAGCACATATACCAGACTATTTCACATTCTTGATATATTCTATTAGATTGTAGCATAAGGCCAACATAATTACTTAAAACATCATCCCCCTTTTGGGGCTTATTTCATGTCAATTGCTAACATAAACTATGGTAAAATGAAGGTGACAAACCGGAATGGTGCCCCAGAAGCTCTGTGGAGAAACTGGCAATGGAGTTCCGAGGGTGATTTGTTCAAGAATGGAGCCTTCTTTAGGGAGTCTGGACCAGATATTAAGCGTACTCCATTTACAGAAAATACCAATATCAAGTTTGAGCCTGCTAAATTTGTAGGCCGACTCACTCGGAAGGCTGGTGTACTCAAGTGCAAGATTGGACAAGCATGCTAGCCAATGTATACTTACATATTATAATAATAATAATAGCACATAAAACATATAGTACATTTCATTTTTAGGGTTGAATGTAGCCGAAGACCTTTTAGGGGTTCTTTTACAGTAAGAGACGCTGAGACATCTATCTGTTGTCCCGCTGTTTTCTCATTTTTATTTTCCTGTTTTGCCTTTTTTCTTTTTCCTGGCTGGTTTGCTCTATAGGGGAAACAGTGAGGAGGGGGAGAAAAGGAAAAGAAGTGTGCTCTTCAGAGCTCAAGTTTAGCTTTTGTAACAAAAGTTTTGATTTATCATGTCTAATAAATGTAAATTTCCCTGTTTGAATTTCATTATAGGCTACATGTGTCCCCAAGAGTGAAAACTATTGTAATACAACATATTCCTATACATAGTAATAAAAGGTATAATGCTGAATTTTTTTGCTTTCTTTTAAGAAAAAGTTGGAGTTCAAGAATAGATATATGCAGCAGAACACACAAATTATTCAAACATTCTTTAATCTTCTTTCTGGCATACATGTTTTCATGCAACAATTACTATATTTGTTACAGACTAATATTTCCATAACGTTAGAGCAAATTGATCCAAAGTTTTCAATCGATCAAATATTTAAAGCAAAGAACTATCAGAACTGAATGGAAGATCACATGTACAAGCTCAGAAGATAAAACCCAGAATATTGGATTAACCGAGATATGTGAACAAAAGTTGAACATCAGGAGTTTCCTTATAAAGAACTATCTGCTTCTGGAGTTGTTTTTATGAAGACATGTCCTGGCATTGTGCCCTTTACCTAAGCACACACTGCAGCTATAAGTTCTCTTTGCTCGAGTCTTGATTGTAGCAACAACTTTAATATCGAAGTCGCTCTTTTGGTGGCATGTCCTTCTATTATGGCCACTTCTTTGACACTTGCTGCAACGATGGTTAACCTTAACCATCTTCTTCGGTATAATTAAGCTCGATTTTAAGCAGGTTCTTCTATTATGACCCTTTGTTCCACATAATCCACATCTATAATGTCTATCCGTATTGTCTTGAATTTCTGGACAGCAGTTCCTCCTATGCCCTTCCTGTCCACAATTTCTGCAGTAAAATTTCACCCCTGCAATTAGAAAAAATAAGCTATTATCTTCTTATTGAAGAGTAACATGCTTTCATTAAACAATTATCAAAAAAAAGAGCAGGTCGGAAATCATTTTGGGAGTCCTAGCGCATCTCAGATTCAGCGCAAAGAGTAGGCCTTAATTCATATTCAGGAAAATGAACCAAGACAACAACTGTTTTAATAACTGACAAGGATAATAACTTGATCTACATGAAATCCAA
This sequence comes from Withania somnifera, assembly GCA_039654485.1. Classification (NCBI taxonomy): domain Eukaryota; kingdom Viridiplantae; phylum Streptophyta; class Magnoliopsida; order Solanales; family Solanaceae; genus Withania; species Withania somnifera. Next base: position 2,373,461 of record JBDJHY010000094.1, read on the forward strand.
AACACCGCCCACCTAAAAAAATTGCCAATAAGATGTACTGCCAGAATATCAAGAATTATGCGCATTACTTATGCTATAAATGCCAAATGGTGAACTCAACTTGTCATCACAAGAAAATGAAGGGGAAAAAGGGAAAGCCGGTGTACTAAAGCTCCCGCTATGCGCAGGACGCGGAAGGGATGGACAACAAGGGTCTATCGTATGCAGCCTTACTCTGCATTTTTACAAGAGGTTGTTTCCAAGGCTTGAACCCCTGACCTCCGGGTCACATGGAAGCAACTTGTCAGTTTCTAGAAGGCTCCCCTAAGCAAATGAAGGGAAACAAGAATAAAATCTTTCCTTTGTTTCTTCTTTTCCTCTATACCTTCCAGTTACATATACAAGCATAGCGGTCATGATGTAGCTCGAGAAAAACTTAATCTAGCCTGCATGTATAGTTTGTTGTATTGTACATTTGTGCTAATGACTAAGTTGTGCAGACTCTTCACTTTTGATGCCTCACCCGTGTCGGATTCTCCAAAAAATGCATTACTTTTGGAGAATTTGACATGCACCGGTTCACATTTTTGAGGAGTCCGAGCAACATAGGCTAATGATACTAGTCAGCAAGCCAATTGTTTGGAGTCACTATAAAATGATTTCCACTAATCATTTTCTATAGAATAACAGTTCACGACCCTTAAAGTAGCATTCAAGGATCGGCACTTTGAATGCTTAACAGTGATGGGAGTTGCATCCAAGGCAGGTGTGTTGGTGATGGTATACTCAGAAACAGCCAAGGAATAGTAATTTTTGCCTATTCTATACCTTTTAGTTCAGGGACCAGAATCTTGCTTGAAGCTGCCTCAATGTTGTTTGGCCTTAAAGGGTGTAGTGTTGCCCATGGTTATACACTTGCTATAGGGGAAACTGACTCTCTACTTATCACAAAATGCATAAGAAGAGAGTGGAAATTCCCCTGGAAAGTAAGCAACATCATCAGTGAGATCGAGGAATTAGTTGAAAAACATGAACTCGAAATCCAACACTACCACAGAGAAGCCAACAGACCAGCTGATGTGTTAGCAAGCCTAAGCCATAGTTTGATAGGGTCCATGCCTTCAACTCTTTTATTGATCTTCCTAACCAAGTAAAAGGCTTTGTTTACATGGATTAGATGGAATATGTCATCATTTAGGATCAAAAGAGATAAACAAGAAAATATCACTTATGATCCCCCTTAAAGTCTATGAATAGTTTTTTGCTCTTTTTGAGTAGACTTAGATTCAGGATTCTCTTCTCAATGTTCACATACCAAGTTTGGGATGCCAAACATAAAATGTATCTTTTTGCACATCAATAATCAATAGAGACATCGATTAACAAAAAGAAAAGAAAAGGAGTGGCACTTGATATCTTCATCACGACTATGATATATTAAAAGAAAGAAAAACTATCATTGATTTAAATGTGACATGAGTAAAAAATTTATAGACCTTTCATAGATATGCTTCTCTTGCGGCGGTTATCTGGATTGCGGAAGTAATTTTTCATGGTTTCTGAGGCATGTTTCCTAGCAGCAGGTGTCCCCTTTGCTTTCTGCAAAACGAATATCATGTCAAACTAAAATTTTTAGGTTTGGCTGAACCAATTTTTAGAAAATACTCTCCCCTATCTATCTCATCTGTTCCAGTCATTACGGAGATCTGCGATTTAGATTAGTTTTACTTCATGATTGATAAATTTAAATATGAACTTTTAAGATCTGCATACTTCTCTGTAGGAAAAATCAGACTAACATCCTCTGCAGGGACTGATAATGAGGTAGCAGAACTTGGAATGCTACACGGCAAGAGGGTGGATGTAATACTAGCTTATGGAATAGAACGATATATACATCAAGCAATAGTTACACATGACTAGAGGTCAATCATTCAGATATGGAGTTGACAAGTCAAACCTTAATAGCAGCTACTCTTTGTGCACGAAGCATGGGATCGCCGTGGATAATCTTCATCCTTTTACTAAATAATCCAGTCTTGGCATTTAGGCTCTGCAATCATCCAACTAAACATAAAAGATTATATTCAAGAATTGGCAAATCTGCTCAATGCTTAAAAAGGAACCAAAGATCATTCAAATGAAAGGTTCACTACATTGTCCAAGCAATACTGGTGAAATAGAAACATCAAAATAAGGAAATCAGGAAACAAAAGTTTGATCAAGAAGAATGATGCTAGTGAAGAGGACAATTAAGGAGCTAACAGAAAAATGAATACTAACTTTTAGTGATCTGCTGATCTTCAAATTGACTTCTGTGTTGGGAGATTGGTACACACGCTTGGTTTTCCTCTTCACATCAAGCTTTATGTCTAAGTTGTCTACTTCATTGTCTTCCTTAACTTTTAAAGGGGAACTGAAAAAAGATCACGCCGGATTATTATATAGTAAAGATAACTAAGTTTCCAGATAAATATTGCTTCTCTATAGCTGGAGCAGACAAAGGTTATTTAACTCCTTAGACTACATTAAACAGATTTCCATACTTAAGCCAAATGTGGCTATGCAAACATGTCGGTACATGTTTATAGAGCAAAGTTATGAGCCATTAAATAATATTCAAGTGAAAACACATGGCTTTAGGAAACGGAATCTTATTGAAACTTGAGGCAAGAAATACTACCTTGATCGAGCTTTCTCCCAAGGCCGTTCATCAATAGAGTCTTCCCAAATGACACAATCTCCACCGCATTGATGACAAATTATCATACCCTTCCAAACATGAAAACTTTTACTTAGGACAAAACTCTTATACAAATGAGTATCACATAGATATTCCAACATACATATCAAGTGCATATACAGGTAATTATAGAGCTCAAACATGATCTACAAAAGCAGTTACCTTTCCATTACACAATAAACAATCTAAGTTGGATCTCTCTATTCCACATTCTGTACATGGAGTGTAGCTCCTTCCTCTGCAGCTTGGACAAGGCAATTCTCTTATATACTGGCCATTTGGGCCAAACCATGATCTGGGGCTTGACGCACTAGAAACGACCTTCCTGGAAAATGATTAAAAGAAAGGTCATAGGAATATAGATAATAGCTGGATGGTTAACTTAATCAAGAAATGATCACGAGTAAATACGTGAAAAAGGGGCTTCTTAGCATGAGGATAGGTATAAAGTTTGTGCTTCAATTATCAAATATCCAGTCTATGCAGGTTTCACTGTCTTAGTGGCAGGACAACAACAACAACAACAACATACCCCATGTTATCCCACATCATGGGGTCTAGGGAGGGTAAAGTGCACGCAGAACTTACCCATACCTTAGAGGTAGAGAGGTTGTTTCCGATAGACTCTCGGCTCAAGGAAATACAAATCAAAGCAATCCAAAAAAGAAGTAACAGACGTGAAACCATAACAAAGCATGTTGAACAGTAACTACAACAAAATAATACTCTAATTAAGTACAAGAAATGACTTATAGTAACAAAAATTGAACAACAAGAAACTACAAGAGTAATACTACGACTACTAGTATGGAAGGATTAGCTAGAGAAGAACAAAAAACGTTATTGTTTCAAGGAGAAAATTTCAATCCTCTAATATTTTTGAGTTGAATAACAAATGGTCATTAGAAAACTCTACAAATTTCACAAAGAACACAAATAGAAACCCTACAGCAGCAACAAAACATAACCATGATTTAATGCAAGCAATTAAACAGAAACAGAAGAAGAAGTTAAAACCTTGGCTGCAAATCAGCAGCAAGTCCAAAGAGCTCCTTTGAAGGGTCATACACAGCCTATCAATAGAACATCTGAAATGTAAGCCTTATTACGATACTATGTTTCAAGGCCACTAGGTTAATTTCACCCAAGTAATCTAACACTATCTACTATAACATGTTGTTTGGATGATTTTTAGTTATTGTTTCATAATACATCGTATAGTATTGTATTTTGTTTACTGTACTGTATTACAGCGTTTTAATCAATATAATATTTCGATAGATTGTATCATTTTCAGTTGTTACATATTGTCACATATCAACAATTTGAAGGATATACCTAAAAAAAAGTAGGGGATAGGGTAGAGCTACTATAAATAGGTTACATAAAAGATACAATAAGATTATTAAATAATAAGTAAAGACGACAGCAACAACACACCCAGTATATTCCACACACCATGAGGTCTGGGAAGAGTAGAATATACGCAGTCCATACGACTACGTACGTCAGGTAGAGAGGCTGTTTCAGAAAGACCCTTGGCTCAAGACAGAACAATATTCAAAATATAAAATTTCAAGTGTCAGTAGCAGAATGTTCTATCAATCGGGGAAGGTTTTTTGTGCACAGAAAGGAAAACAACTTGTCCACAAGCTTGATGATCAAATAGTGGTCTTTTTTCCTGCAAGCCGACTTAGAGGTTGCGGTCATTCTTGATTGATGTGGCTTCGTCGTCTATTTTGGTACGGATGAGACACCTGTGGGATGTAAAAATACATCAGTAAGGGAGCATTCTGCCTTAGAGAGAAGCCTCTACACGTGCCCCGACCTTTTTGTGCAATAAACCTCTTCGGCCGAAGACTAGTGGTAGGTAGTCCTACGGAGATTTCGGTCTTTTTTTCTTCTTTCTTCTTGAAAAAGAAAAAGAAAGCATTTGTGCTCTCATAACTCAAGTTGCGTGGAAAAAGACCTAGAGGTGCGAAGCAAGGAAGCCTCATAGACTGAAGCCTCTGTTCAGTTCTTGCTTCGGTTGGTTTACGAATCAAAGGAGATTGAGTCAATAACATGCTCCGCTCTGGGTCGAGAATCTTTGCTCTTCTCTTTTGCATTTTCGCTGCCTGCCTTCTTCTTCGTGTCCGTCCGTATGCCAAAGCTGATCGACACAGAGTCTGTGTTCGTGTAATAACAATCATCTCGAGAGATATAGGGGTAAGGATGTATCCTAGCATGAGCAATTAAAGCTGCCGATAACTGAACCGTCGTGTTCTTCGTGTAGGACCAAGACCCAAAACTGGTAGCGAATAAAATAAAGAAGTTGCTTCGTCAATACCGACTACTAGGTAAATCGCCCACTATATATAGCACCTATCGGATGGGGAAACTTTATTGAATTGTACTCCTATATATAGAGGGCAACCAAGATAAGTTAGAGGACTTTCTTTATAGCTAAAACCATGATTGATCCAACCCTTTCTTCGCTTCGGTAGTGAATCACCTACTAAAGGGGAAGACCTGCATGCCTTATTTAGATAATAATTAGGATCTCAAGACGCAACAACACCTATAATGCAAGGAATAACTGACTTACATCACGATGTCTTTTTCTTCGTTATTCTGATTTTGATATTCGTATCACGGATCTTGGGTCACGCAGTTACGGCCGTAGGTACGCGCGATGACAACTCTTGTCTTGGATCCTCCTTGTCTTCATGATAAGGTTTGAGAAAACTTGCATGACTTTAAATGTAGTGTTAATTTGAGTCGATAAGGGATCTTACCAAGTGACGACGACTTTCTAGGTTTATAGATTCAGTCAGCTAAACTCCATCAAACTCCTCAATCAATATCAACAAGACATTGTGACCTTTAAGATAGGGCGCACTCTGCCGCGTGCCATCCTGCTCAATTTGGGCCAAATACCTGGATAATGTCTTTTCAGATAGAGCAATCAGGCTTGAGTTGGGTTAAAAGCACGGAATGTATTTGCACCATCACCGTCTTTAAATAAAGTATTTTCTACAGTAGCACCATCAATGGCGCATAGCAAAGCAGCGCCCAGTACACCGGCAACTCCTTCCAATATATAAAATCAAAATTCCAATGGCTTTGGATACTCTAACCTTCCCGACCACAATGTTTTTTTAGGTATTTCACTGCGGGGTAAAGCAGTTTGGTAGCTCGCAAGGCTTATAACCTTGAGGTCACGAGTTCAAATCCTGTCTCCGCAACATCTTGTTTTGCCAAACTATTTTAGGGTTGTTTTCTAGGGTAGGGGTACGGTACGATGTCATTACTTTCTTTTGCTCCCCCACTCCTTGAAGAAGAGCGAACAAAGCGGTAATACCAAAAAAAAGAAATGTTAGTAACTACCATACTTAAGCAATTCTTCTTATTCTTCTTCTTTCAACGTTGAAGTTCCCCTTCTTTGGCAGCAAGAAATGACCCAAAATTGGATCTTGGTCTATTTGAGATTGTTCCTTTTAATTGTAATCAAAGATGTTTTCTTGTCTCTCATTTCTTTTCTGGAAAAAAAAAAGAAAAACTTAATGGATCGAACTCATATGCCGTACCTAGTTTTTTAAATTAGATCTCTAAGCAGCCGTCGGTTTATCAACAACTTTTTACCTGTCTGCCTGGACATAAGATACTTTTTTTTACTCTTTTTTTCTTTTTTTTTGTTTTTATTATTTCTTTTCTATAATTCAAATCGTTAGCGCTTGACTAATAAGATAGAAAGAGCCTTTCTTGCTTGTTTAGTAAAGTTTCATTGTCAGCGGTATTTTTCCTGTAAAAACTCATTAATGAATCATCATCTCCTTTACTTGAACACAGGTTTTGACTTTTCCTCTGGAGGAGCTGTGTAGCTCGCTTCGCTTTTCAGGATCTCGATCCAAGCCCTCAATCTCAAAAACTTCAGCATCGATTGATAGATGCCATACAAGCTGGGCGGTGGCATTCTTGAATGAACTCTATCCAAACAAAATTAGCACTTCACAGATCAGGCTAGGCCTCTCCAACTAAGCTGGGCACCGGGGCACAGCAATTAAGAAATTGCAGCCTTTCAAATAAGAACTGGCCAATTCACAAATATGATATACAAGTGGGACTTGCACTATGAGCAATCTATACGAAAAGCTGTTTATTTTTTCGGTTTCGAAACACAGATTTACTCTTCCTTTTTGATGCCCGTGGAACTACTGTCAATGGTTTACTGGGAATGGGCCAAACTAGGTTATTTCTCAAGAACAATAGTTAAAGAGTCTGATACTACCACCGTGTTTCAGCAGTAACATATTCTTCCATAGAGATAAGGTCCAAAATATGGAAAAAATAAGCGTTTACATGACTCTACCACCCAGTCTGGATCTAATTCAGCTCGAACGAAGTGAGAAGGCCTTCAGAATTCCAAAAAGATCAAGAATTGCGTTCTTTTAGATCCCTTCTTTCTTGATTATGAATCAAGACGAAAGGTCAGATGTATGATTTCAATAGTTGAAGTATTTATGAAAGACTCAAAATAAGTAAGAATAGAAAATTCGGCTTTAAAAAGGAAGTAAGGTCACCTCTGAAGTTTGAGAACCAGTTGGAACTTGGATTGCTGACTCAGTCTATAACGAATCAAGCAGGTTCAGTAACAATGGATAACGGTCTTCACCACTCAATGGAGAAAAGAAAGATAGGCTACAACACTTCTTAAGTACTGGTGCTAGGACCAACAAGGTTGGAAGATCCTCCCCTGGTTCAAATCACCTTGAATGAAAAGTAGCAACTTAGTCTCATCCGAGAGTTTAATCTCCTTACTCCTGCTTTTTTCAAAGAAAAAAAGAAGGGAATAGGTTCAAAAGAGCAGAGAACTAAGTAACTTGTAAGACTCTTTGATCAGTCATATCCTCAGAGATGTGAGCATGGGATTTAGATTCAAAACAAATATGTGTGTGGTCTTCGTGTACCTCCATCTACAAGGCTGGCTTTGTCTTCCATCTTTATCTTTGTCTCCCCATCCTACCGGGGTACGCATCTTATTTCACATTCCTATACTATACTTAAAGTTGAGTAGTAGACGGGTGAGGCCCACAGTTCTAATAGGTTTTCACTTGAGCTTTTCGCAGCAAAGCAAGTCTACAAGCCACTATAGTGAGGTGATAGGTCTGATTTATTTCTCGTATTGAGATCTTAGAATGTTATACACAACCCCTCACGAACTTCTTAATGGGGTAGTACTATAATAGGTATTTATGAGTGTTTGGATGCATGTATTTTGTTCATACTAAAAAGACAGCATTGAACAAGAAGAGAACTAAGGCAAGGTTGGTGATGTGCCACTGTATGGAGGGCCTTTCACTTTGTTGAACTCGAAATGGAGGCTCTCTTTACTAAGAGGAAAAGATAAGGTCTTTTGGCAATAGAAGGCATATTACTAATTGATTCTCTGGCTCCTCGATGCGAAAGAGCGTCATCAGTACACAAGCCAACAGTCGATCGACAGGGTGTCAATGCCCTAAGAGATATCGGGGACAAGGGACGAATTCCTACTTACTTTTCTTAGTAATGGTAGTGCCAGTTTTTCCAGTTTGTTGGTCCATTATAAGTTCTCATTGACCACAACCTATAGGAACCAGGCTATTATGGAGGTTTAGTGAGCACTATGTCGAATCTCTCTACCATTTTCTTCTCTTCCACTTTGGCCAATATGAGTTCACCTAGCACATTCGTTGTTGTTACTATAGGCTCCTGAAGCACAAAGAGATTTTACTCATTGGTGTCAATTGGGGGTGTTTCATATCTCACCTCAGCGCTAATAGAAGCTCAAGTCCAACTTATAGGAGCAACCATCGAAAGAAAAAAAAGTCAAGCCAAATAGGAAGCGGTGGGAATGGGAGATTACCGGTAAGCCAGATGCTTCGCAAACTATATTCAAATTTATGGCATTTCATTACACTTTAATCACCCTCTTGAAGGGTCGGGACCCCCACAAAGGGAGAGGGAGTCAACTGAACATCTTAGCCATTGAGGAGAATTCCACCCGCATCCGATCCGCAATTCTTGTTCACCTCGGATGATCGTCCTAGGTATCACAAAAATATAGTAAATAAAAGAAATAAAATAAGAAATAGTGGGTTCCTTCATTTCTATGGTTACTTCTTAAACGGCGAGGTCTTCTCTATACACCGGAGCCTAGCATTTAATAGATTATCCAACCCCGAGCAATCTTAGTTATTGGTGGGGGTTCGATTCATTAGCTGGATGATAATGAACATTCCACTTAAAAACGAAAAACGACTCTCCGGGTGGTCAAAAGAGGAGGAAACATCATAAACTCAACTGTAAAAGTTTCAGTTGTCTCCCTTTCTCTGTCCTATAACTGAAAAAAAGAACCACGGCGGGGACTCTAACAGCTTAGGGAAGAATGATGGGTCATTAACAAGGCCCCTAAATGACTGCTCAGAAGGCCTACCTCTTTTTTCCCAATCCGTCACTTGCTCGTCCCTCTCTCATGACTTCACAACGACAGTCAAGATAAGAAAGGATATAATAGCCCTTCATCGTTACTGAAACATAGGTGCCTCGTACAAAATATAAAAACACATAATATACTGGCAAGACATAGTGGGAAGAAAAAAACAATAAGACAATAAGGCAATAAGATCACAAAAAATGCAAGGCTATCAACACCTATAGTAAACTCACATTACATGAAGCAACAAACCTACCCAACGGCAAGCCTACAACCCAACAAAACTAAAATGGAACCTACTACAACAGCAACTACACCAAATGGATCATTACATAAAATGGGACTTTTATCATTACCAAACGATAGATTAAATGATATGATTACAATAATATTAAGGAACAACTAAACAAACATTGCATTTAAATTGACAATACAAATATCTAAACAAGTTGTTAAGTCCCAAATATCATACTGTTAAAATAATTAAAGTTTATTTACTATAACAGTAATGTCACCATTATTTTTTTGGTAGAACTTAACTAGCTACAACAATTAAGTCATTGAACTTTATCCACTGTAAGAATATGCTAATCAACTTCACTACAAAGTGAAAAAAAAGAAGAGGAACCTCAATACCTGATTTTGTTTGATGGGTGAGACAGAATCATCATTAGTGAAAGAAGAGAAAATAGGTAAATAAAAGAAGCTAAGTTTAGTCTTTTCATGTGGCAATATCCAATAGTGAAACTTCTTGTTACAGTATCTCCATTGAGGCAACATTGATGAACATAATGCTGCTGACATTCTTGCTATACTACATGGAGAAGAACACAGATTTTCTTGAACTGAAAGAGCAAAGAGAAACTTAAAATGGAGATTTTTTTTATGTTTTAAGGAGTTATGTGGATGAAGAACAGACATCAAGATCTGATTGTTTTATCTTTTATCCTATGCCGTTGGTTTCAATTATGCTTTGGTGGATATTGGGGAAAAATAACAAAACTGGTCCCTTTATA
>JBDJHY010000094.1:2400234-2414694 GCA_039654485.1 Withania somnifera
TTGTATATTTTCCATCCTTGTTGTTCTATACTAGTGGTTCGTTTGACATTGACATCGGGTCTTGGATGTATTTCGCAGTCACTTATTATCTTTACTATTTCTTTTCATATTCTTCCGCTTTAATTGTAGTAGTCCTCCGCTTCGGTTACGGACTAGGGGGTTTGGTTCTCCTACTGGTGGTATAGTAGGTGTCATCATGATCCGAGAAATCGGGTCGTGACAACTGATCTTAGACTTTTCTTATATGAGAAATAATTGTAGTATTTTGTCATACTTGGGTAGGGTTTTCTAGGTTGGTACCTGTTATCCTGTCCGCTTCCTTTAGTTCACTTTTTTAATTAAGCTTTGATGTTGCATTCGTGATTATAGATTGCGCATGTGACCCCGCGTGGTCTTTATTGCCTCTGAAACATGTAAAAAAAATATATAAAATATTTACGAGTAAAAAAATTTGATTGGCTCTCTAGATTTTCTCTGTGCCACATAAATTTGGACAAAGCAAGTAAATGCATTTACAATAATTTTTATATTTGTAAGTTACGTTAAAATAGTACCATAAATTCCGATAATTACAACTTAAAATAATTCAAACTTTTTAAAAATTATGACAATTTTTTACTAACTTTTAAATTCTATCCATAGTATAAAACTTAGGATAGAGAGGATAACATATATTGGGCTCGTGATATAATAAAAAATTAGGTCACTTTATACTTACCTATTACTTTACTATACTATATAAGCGGCCAGATGCCGGTAGCTCTTGGACAACATACCTGCTTCTGACCGAGTGTATTTTAATTATTTTTATATTTTTATTTATTTTATATTTAAAAATAATGTAAAAATATTATAATTAAAATGTTTAATAAGTTAAAATATCTAAAAGACATAAAAATTTGACTCGCTCTTGAAATTTTATTAATTGCCACACAATTTGGACAGAGAAAGTAACAAATATTATTTAAAAATAATATAAAAAATATCATAATTAGAAATAATTAATAAATTAAAATAATGATTGACTTTTTATATCTTATTAATGCTACATATATTGGAACAGAAGTAATAAATACTACCTGAAATTTATAGAAAGTATTATAAATCACAATAATTAATAACTTATAATATCTAAAATTGTATAAAATATCATAACAAAAATTTGGGGCCTGTTTGACTTTGATTATACGTTAGTCAAACTTACTTTTAAGTAATTTTCAATCGTCAAAAGTATATGAATATTTTAAAAACAAATTAAAAAAATTAAAATTGACTTATAAAAGATAAAAATTAAAAATAGATTATGCTATACTTTTTATAAACTATTGTTTTAAGAAAAGGCGAAACGACCCTTAATTAACTATTCAAATTCCACCTGTATCATGTAAATTGGGAAAACAAAAAACAAAAAACAAATCAGAGGCTCCTATATGTAAGTATAATAATAAGTGATGATGAAAGACACCTCCTTTTTTCACCTTAGGATGAAAGTAAAAAAGGAACAAGCCATTTGCATACTTCACAATCTACAACTACTTTACATTATGAGTTCATTTATTTCTAAATACTATACATTTGTTTTTAGTCATGCATCACTCAAGCGTCATAGTTTTATGTAAACAAAATAAAAGTGTGACTTAGTCGAAAGATTAATATACAACTAGCTAAGTTATAATACTACAATTAGTTGAAATATAGTGTAGGATCTACTAACTCATTGACCATCACACTTCAAGTCGTCATAAGTATAATTTCTTATGTTAGACTTTATACTATAACGGATTAAAATCAATCATTTAGGTTTACTTGCCCACTTAAGTAAATAAAAATATGAAGCAACTTTTAATTTTTATTAATGGTTTGATCCATGACAACGAATACCATAAAACATTAAATGTGGTATTTAATAAATTATGTGCAAATTGTCATTACAGTTAATTACACTGACCCCTCAATTGATTATTGATGAAAATCTTCATGAATCAATTTCTTCTTCTCTACTATATTGTTTTAACATACTACGTACTACTTATAATGATTGTGAAGAATCTGCGTTAAATTAAAAGTGATAGAAAAATAAATATCTTTTCATCCTTAATTAAAAATATCGTGAGAGTTCAAATTCAAAATATAAAGTTGGCAGCACTTTATCCTTACCCCTCTGGACAACGTGGAACTATCCAGCTCCAAAGAGAATTTTAGTTGGGGTCAAATGTATATGATACTGGGCCCAAAAAACAAAAAAAATTCTTTTAGAAGGTTTTAAATCTCAATTATTATTATGCTCAAATACTTCTATATTACATTCAAACTCTTTTAAAGAATCTAGAAGTAAATCATTATAATACCTTTCAAGTTAAATGAAATATAATTAAGCTTTGTTTATTAATCAACAGCAAATAGAAGCTGATCTCAGTAACTCCAAAACGGAGGTATGGTAAAGGTTGTTTAGTTACCTTTTACCTTTCCTAGTAGTTCAAAAATCACAGTATAAAATATATAACTCTTTTCATGATTTATAACACTCTTTTCTGGAGCTAGCAATAGATTATGAGTGTGTTCAGAATCGAGAAAAAAAAATTTAGAGAATATTTTTATTTTTTTATGTTTAATTAATTTAAATTTTGAAAATATTTTTTTTAAGAAAATAAGCTTCTTAAAAATGAGAAAATAACTTTCCTAAGGGAAGTTGGAAAAATAAATTTGACTAGTGTTATTCCACATAGAGTGTTCTCTCCATTCTTCAATGCACCTCATCTTTATCTAAATTATGTACAAATAATGTTAGGATAATATCTTTTGCTTATGTATGTAATACAAGAAAACAAATAAAACATACATTTATTTTAAAAAAAAATGGGGTTCTATATAAAATATGTGAAATATATAGAAAGAAAATGAATGTAAAATGGTGAGAAATGAATTTAGAGGGAAATGAAATTCAAAGTAAAGGGCATTACCTTATGGAAGCACATTTTTTCCACCAACGTCCACAATAGTGGGAGAAAGTAACTTCATTGTGTTTATATTGAGTTTGACATCTTCATGCTATTGACAAGCAAAGGTAATTGTTATAATTATGGCAAAAATGACCATTCGACTTCGGATTGCCGGGTTCAAATGAGGAATAAGAAGAAGAATAAAAAATATGGCGTCAGAAAATGATAAGATTAAACATCTTTCCTTTATTTTCACTGAATGTAACCTTATGAGAATAAAAAGAAATGGTTATTGACGCAATAAATACTAGAAATATTTGTATGGTCAAAGAAGCTTTTGCTGCTTATATTTCCTCAAGTCTAGAAGAAAATTTCTATATGAGAAACACTTGAACAGTCAAAGTCGAAGAAAGTGGAATGATATTTATGAAACTGAATTCCAATAAGGTGTTAATTCTATACAACGTTCTCCATGTTCCTACTATAAGGAAAAACTTGGTTTCTACTGTACTTCTCGTTGAAAATGGGTTTAAGTGTACAATTGATTCTGAAAAAATTATAATCAGTAAGAATAAAATATTTGTAGGAAATGGCTACCTCAGTGAGGGGCTTTTCAAACTAAATGTAACTGTTGTTAAAATGAATAAAACTTTAGCTTCTTCTTACTTACTTAAGTCAAATAGTTAATGTCATAATTGCTTGGGACATGTCAATTATAAGACCTTGTGAAAACCGATGAACTTAAAAGTATTGCCTAAGTTTGAGTGCAATCAAAATGTCAAACGTGTGTTGAATTAAAGTTTGTTCAATATCCTTATAAGTATGTCGAAAGAAATTCAAATTCTTTACACTTAATTTACACAAATATTTGTGATATGAAGTCAATATCATCTCGCGGTGGAAAAAAGTATTTCATTACTTTCATTTACAATGCACTCAGTAATACTATGTGTATTTTCTAAAGAGTAAGGATGAGGTAATTGAAGCATTTAAGCAATACAAAACTGAAGTTGTAAAAATAGTGAATTAAAAGATAAATGCAATTAGATGTGATAGAGGTGGATAGTATGAATATCCTCTAGAATATATATATTTGGAAAAAGGAAGTGTTCATTAAAAATTACTCCATACACACCTCAATCAAATGAAATGACAAAAAAAGAAAATGATAAATGCCTTATTAATAAATTTCAGTTTATCATAAACCTTGTGGGAGAAAGTTATCCTTACAGCTAATCGGATACTTTATAGAGTTCCCCACAGTAAGATACAATCTATTCCATATGAAAAGAAAATTCAACTTGAAATATTTCATAGTGTGGGGGTTCTTAGCCAAAGTCCAAGTTCATAAACCCAATATAAGATAGGACCTAAGACTGTGGATTGTTTCTTCATAGGATATGCTACAATAGTAAAGTATGTCAATTTTTGGTTAATAATTACGAACATCCCGACATTCATATTAACATAATAATAGAATCAAACAATTTTAAATTCTTTGAACATATTAATCTTATTAAATCGAAATGTGAGTAATCTAGTAAAGAATCTAAATAATCTCGAGAAAAATCAAAGGGAAATAAACTGGATGACAAAATCCAAGATATAGCAAATGTCAAAGGATAACTACTTTCTTTGGATCAACTTTTGTAATATTTTTCTTGAAGATAAGCCTCAAAATTTAAAGAAGTCATTTCTTCTTCAAACTCATTATTTTGGAAAGAAGAAATCAATAGTGAGATTGAATCAATTTTGAACAACCATTCTTGGGAATTGATTAATCTTCTTCCAGGAAAGTTATAGTCCTTACTTTCAGACCTTCTTACTCTGTGGGTATTTGTGCATTATGCTATTTTCTTATTATTCCCTTTTTGTATCTTGAGGTTTGTGGTACACTGTCCATGATCACCTTGTTTCCTTATTTATTCGTTTTTTCCATTTACAGTTATTATTTTTGTATTGCTTCACGGACCCCGGGTACGTTTTATCCTTCTTGCTTGTGATCTTTTTCTGTGTTTTATCTAGCGATGTCATGTCTATCTATCTCTTTTCTTCCTATATAAGTATCTAGCTTCGATGTTATATCACTTGCTTTTGTGACCTTAGTTTTTTGTAATCCAGTTGTTTACTACTTTTATGTTTGTTATGTGCCTAGTGGTCACTCGAAGCATATTGGTACTGGTTGCTTCGGTGAGTTGTACTCATACTGCACTTGTATTTCCCTGGTGCAGACTCGAGTAATAATACTTGACGTTGATTTGTGGATTTTCATTCGTGTTTCCTTTTTGTTAACTTCGGAGATACATGGTGCACTTTGGGCGTCCAGCTGTCCCTGCTCTCTTCAGCTTGTATTGAGTCTTTTTTAGATATTCAGAGACAGGCTTTTAGTACAGACTTTCACTTGTACTCTGTACTTAATGGCTCTATATTTATACACACTGATACCAGGTCTTGGGGATTTTATTGATTTTGTTTATATTATTTTTTGCTTCTCTGGTTTTATCTTTTATCTCTTACCGTATTTACTTGTACTTGTGTATTCTGTTATTGCCCTAGTATCCCTCCGCTTAGACTTTTGCTTCTAGCTATGAGATTGGTTTTCCTACTGGTGGGATAGTAGGTGTCATCATGATCCAAGAAATCGGGTCATGACAGCTTGGTATCAAAGCCCTATAATTTTGTCTGGTGTCAGTATACAAAGCCAATCTCTAGTAGAGTCCTGCGGATCAGTGCAAAGACATCTGTGACTTATCTTCGGGAGGATATGGTGACATATAGGAATGTGACTCGCCTTTTGAATCTTGTGTCATACATATATCCTAGGTCGTTTCTTTAAAAATCTCATCTATTTTCTTCATTCTTCTGCAGATGTCGTGTCCACAATCTTCTTCGCAGATACCAGTGAGACCTCTGATCCAGCAGCTCAGATGCAGCTCCATTTCCTATAACAGTACCTACGGGGGTGACGCTCCCAATTTCGACTTCAGAAACCCCGACAATGCCTGAAGTACCTATTTCATCACATGTCCACCGTCTACTCCAGATTTCTGTATTATTCTCTAATAGTTACTTAGAGCTTATGGGGGACCTCCTACAGATGGGCCACGGGGCACACATATCCGCCCAGGGGGAAGCCTTGGGTGCTTCTACTTTAGAGGCACCGCCCGCAGCCACAGTTCCTCCCCCAGTTCCGCTAGTTCAGCTAGTTTCTCCACTTCAGCCAATAGCAATTTCGATTTAAACTCAGGTTTTTCCTATTCTAGTTGTTGCTTCTATTGTTGTGCCTCAGCCAGAAATTCCAGATTCATAGTAGAAACTCTTGACTAGATTTCTGAGATAGGATCCCCCTCGGTTCACTAGAGCTCCAGGGGAGAATTTCCATGAGTTTATTGCTGAGTGTGAGGGGTGGTTAAGAAACCTCAGTATTCTGGAGACCTACGGAGTACCCTATACCACATATCAAATGCGTGGTGAGGCTAAACAGTGGTGGAGAGCTTTCATGGTTAAAAGGCTAGCAGGGACACCTCAGCCGACCTGGAGTGAATTCTATGAGATATTCATGAGGAAGTTTATGTCCAGGGCCTAGCGAGACCGCTTGAGAGAGGAGTTTAGACAGCTAGAGTAGGGGCTGATGTCAGCATTTGAGTATGAGACCCATCAGCTATCGATTTATGGTGTTGAATTTATGCCTACTGAGGCGGAGAGAGTTCATAGATTTACCTTTGTTTTGAGGGAAAGACCTCATAATACAGTTGAGTTATTAGTATCAGACATCCGTCATTTCAGGCAGTAGTGGACCATGCTCATTATATGGAGACCCTCGATTGTGAGTCACTTCAGTGGAGCGAGAAGAGGAAGACGTAGTAGGGTGGCTTTAGTAGGTCCCGTTCTGGGGGTCGTGGTCAGCAGCAGTATTCTCAGGGCCAGTCCACCAGACCCGTTCAGGCCTTACTTCAGACTTTAGGACCTCCTTAATAGAGTTTCTGTACACCTTTTTTGGGGCAGTTTTTATGAGGTTTTGGGTCTTCTAGCTAGGGTGATCAGTTAGGTTCTGGTTATGGTTCTCGTCAGGGTGGTCCATCAAGGCCATGTTTTGAATGTGCAGTTATCAGTTATTTTCCTAGAGCATGCCTTCAGAGGGGTAGCCTTTAGTCGATTTTGCAGTTAGTTAAGACCCTGACATCAGTACCGCCACTGGGTAGAGGTGGAGCACAGGGTGGTTCCCATAGTAGAGGCACGGTAGTGGTTTTTTGAGTAGTGATCTCCAGTTATATGCTACACCAGCTAGACCAAAGGCAAAATCCTTAGATACGGTGATTACAAGTACAATTTTAGTGTGTTCTAGATCTACCTCAGCCTTGTTTGATCCTAGATCCACTTGTTCGTATGTTTCTACCTATTTTGCACCTATCTCTTAGTTATCTAGTGAGATGTTATCTATGCCTATGGTTGTTGCTACCCCGAAAGGGAATTCTTTAGTAATGGATCGGGTTATGAGATCTTTTCAGGTCTCTGTAGGTAGATTGGGTACTTGGGTTGACTTGTTTTTGCTAGGGAACGTAGACTTTGACGTCATACTGGGCAAGGAATAGTTATCCCCTTATTGTACGATTTTGGATTGCTATGCCAAGACCGTTACCTTAGTCTTTCCTGGTGCATCTCTGGTTGTGTGGAAGGGTTCTATTAGCCGCGCACCAACAGGGATCATTTCCTACCTTCAGGGTAGGAGGTTAGTGGTGAGAGGATGATTGTATTGCTTAGCTTACGTTTGCGATATTCGGGCCAAAATTCCTACTCCCAAGTCTGTTTCGGTGGTTTTTGAGTTCTTAGATGTATTTTTGGCCAACCTACCAAGCCTTCCACCCGAGCGGGATATTGATTTTGCCATCAACTTGAGTTGGACATCAAGCCCATTTTGGTTACTCCTTACTGCATAGCTCCTGCAGATTTGAGAGAGCTAAAGGTTCAGCTCTAGGATTTATTAAATAATGGATTTATCCATTCGAGTGTATCTTATAAGGTGCACCAGTTTTGTTTGTTAAGAAGAAGGCGGCTCTTTACGAATGTGCATTGATTACCGGCAACTGGATAGGGTGATAGTTAAGAACAGATATCTAATGCCAAGGATTGATGATTTATTCGACCAACTTCAGGGAGCGGTAGTGTGTTCTAAGATAGACTTGAGGTCAGGATACCACCAGTTAAAGATTCGAGTGGAGACATCTAAAGACAACCTTCAGGACTCGTTACTGCCATTATGAGTTTCTGTTTATGTATTTCGGGTATACCAATGCCCCAGCAACAATTATGGACCTAATGCATAGGGTGCTTAAGCCCTACTTGGATTCGTTTGTGATTGTGTTCATCAACGGCTTTCTAGTATATTCAAAGAACAAATCTGAGCATGAGCAGCACTTGAGGTTGATACTGCATACACTAAGAGAGCAATGGATTTTTTCCAAGTTCTTGAAGTGCAAATTTTTGTTAGAGTATGTAGCATTACTAAACTATGTGGTGTCCAAGGATGGGATTATGGTTGACCTATGAAGATTTAGGTCGTGCGTGATTGGCGGAGATCGACGTATCCTTTCAAGGTTTAGAGCTTTGTTAGGTTAGCTGGTTATTGTAGATAATTTATTTAGGGGTTCTCATTGATGCAACACCTTTGACTAGATTGACAAAGAAGGATGTGGCTTTTTAGTGGTCAGAGGATTATGGGTTGAGATTTTCGAGGCTCAAGGAATTGTTGACTTTAGCTCTAATTTTGACTTTTCCAGTTGAGGATCATGGTTTCTCTGTATATTGTGATGCTTCTGGTATTGGTTTGAGGTATGTTCTGATGCATTAGGGCCGAGTTATTGCTTATGTATCGAGGCAGACCAAGGTTCACGAGCATAACTACCTCACTCATGACCTGGAGTTGGCGGTTATAGTGTTCGCGCTTAAGATCTGGAGGTATTATCTGTATAGGGTTCCGTGAGAGATTTATACTGACCATCGTTGCCTTCAGTACATTATGAGCCAGTGGGAGCTCAATTCTAGGCAATAGAGATGGATTGAGCTACTAAAGAACTATGCTACTACCATTCTTTACCATCCGCGCAAGGCTAACATAGTGGCAAATGCCTTGAGCCGGAAGGCGGTCAGTATGGACAGCTTGGTAGCCTTAGCAGTTTCAAAAAGGGCATTGGCATTAGATGTCTAGTCCTTAGCTAGTCGGTTGGTTGGATTAGATTTGAAAAACCCTGGGTTTTAGCTTGTGTTGAGGCTCGATCTTTCTTGTTGGATCAAGTTTGGCAGTGACAGTTTGAGGATCGGTATCTGGTTTCTATATGTGATTAGATATTAGCTGGAGAGGCTGGTAGGATTTCTACTGATTCAGCTGTGGTTTTTTAATATAATGGTCGTATTTGTGTGTTGCAGGTCAGTGGTTAGTTCGTATGATTTTACGAGAGGCTCACAGTTCCAGATATTTGATTCATCCAGGTATAGCTAAGATATACTAATATTTGCTACAATTGTATTGGTGGAATGGAATAAAGAGGGATATTAAGGAGTATGTGTCCCGGTGTTTGAACTGCCAGCAGGTTAAGTTTGAGCACCGACGACCAGGTGGTTTGATGTAGAGACTCTCCATTCGGACCTGGAAGCGGGAGTGTGTAACTATGAACTTCATTTCAGGTTTGACACAGACTAGCAGAGGTCATAACACTATCTTGGTTATTATTGATAGCTAGATTAAGTCAGCGCACTTCATCCCTACTAATTCTTCGTATAGTTTCGAGCGTATGGCTCATATCTATATTCGTGATGTGGTTTAATTGAATGAGGTTCCTGTGTCTGTTATTTCTAATCGAGGCACTTATTTTACCTCGAAGTTTTAGAGGTCTATTAAGCAAAATTTGGGCACTGAGGTTCAGTTGAGCATAACTTTTTATCCACGAACCGACGATCAATTCGAGCAGATCATTCAGTTGTTAGAGGATATGTTAAAAGTGTGTGTATTGGATTTTAGGGGTGCGTGGGATCAGCATGTAGCATTGGCAGAGTTTGCATCTAAAAATAGCTGCTATTCCAGTATCTAGATGGCACCATTTGAGGCATTATATGACAGACAATGCACGTCGTCTATTTCTTGGTCAATGGTTTTAAGGCTAGAGCTCGGACTTCATATTTTTTGCGTGATTCTCTCGACCAGGTCCGTTTGATTCAGGTTAAATTTCGGCCAGCGTAGAGAAGGAAGAAGAGCTATGCGGATCGTAGACTTCATGCCTTACAGTTTAGAGTTAGTGACAGTGTCTTCCTGAGGGTGTCTCTTCTAGTTGGAATGATGAGGTTCGGCAGGAAGAGCTAGCTTAGCTCCTGGTATATTGGGACATTTGAGGTTTTGGAGAGAGTTGATGATGTTACCTACCGTTTGGCCTTGCTTCATATGTATTTGGCTATTCACTCAGTCTTCCGTGTTTTAATATTACAATATTGTATTCCTGATGAGTCTTATTTTCTTCGTGAGGATTCGGTTCGATTGGATGAGAGCATATCTTTTGTTAAGGAGACGACGGCAATTCTGGACAGGGATATCAGGAGATTAAGGTCTAGGGGGATCCCAGTAGTCAGGGTACGTCAGAGGCACCTCCCACTAGAGAAGGCTACCTGTGAGATCGAGAGTGAGGTGCGAGCGCAACACCCGCAGTTTTTTGAGTTGCCAGGTACCTGTATTCTCTTCTTTCCCTACTTTTGTTTGACTTTCAAGGACAAAAATCCGTTTTAATAGTGGATGTTGTAATGACTCTTACAGTCATTTAGGTTTCTTGTGCTTTATCTTATGTTCTAGAGCTTTTTAATAGCTATCCCAAGTCATTTATGACCTGCTGGGAAGGGTACTCCAGCTCCCTAGCAGCTCTATTGAGATTTATCTCTCTTTGCCTGTTTTAGAGCCTAAAATTAGGTACTCATTAAATCAATTTTCCATCAAGACGCACTTGGAATGGAATTCTGATAGTTCTGTTAGCTTTGAATTATCAACTTTGGTCTAGTTGGACTTTTAGTTTGTGTTCCAGGGTCTTCATTTTGAGTTTGGACTATTTTTTGGAAATTCAATTCATATTACGTTAAGAATGGGCCCAAAATTAGTGCGGGTTCATCAGAGTGTCGGAATGGGATTCTGAAGCTTCTATAAGCTTCGGAATAGTGATTTTAGGCTAGTAATTATTGATGTGCTTCTCGGAGTGTCTGGTGTCATTTGGAGTGCCTTGGTGGCTTGATGTAATTTTGGCTTAGTTTGGTTCGGGGGTCCTTTATGCTCAAATAACCTCCGTTTGTTGTTTCTTTGATTCCGTTGAGCCCTGAATACGTTTTTCGCATGAGTTTCATATTTGGTTTATTGCTATTGGACTCCATTTTGATTCTGTGCCTTCGTTTGGAAATTCTATAATTGTAGATTTTTCTACAGTTTTAGGTACTCAGCACGATCGTGCTCATGCTACGCGATTTTGGTAAATTTACCTTTCATCTATTTAGTGCAATCACACCCTAGCGACGTGATTACAGTAATTTTCCACCTTCTCCCTTTAGCGCAATCGCCTACCTTTGGAGCGATCGCGCCCTTCCAGTTATCTCTTATTTAGCACGATCGTGGTGGGTTAGCATGATCGCGCCCCTTTTAGGTCAATTAAATAATAGTAGAACCTTGATATTTCAGTCATTCACCCCAACTGTTTCTCACTCCCTCTTTCTTTCTAAGAGAAAATCCTCATCCAACTTCGACATAGTGGTGCAAAGGAGTTCTTGAGGAGAATCACCTTGGTTCCCCGCCTTTGGTAAGTGTGTTTTCTCTTTTCTAAACTTCCAAATCCACCATTAATGGTTTCAAGCTATGTTCTATCTTTCCTCTAAATTCTCAGCTAATCTTAAGTGATTTCTGGTGCATTGCATTTATTTTCACCCTGTAATCGAGTTGCATTCAATTCCCGGTACGCGTTTCTCCCTATTTTAGCTCCTTGATTTATGAAATATTTTTACCCTTTTGAACAATCCTTGTTCCGGCAGTTTGAGGCCTTTTCCTCGCTTATTTTGTGGTCACTTTTGGAGCATGAGTTCCCGGCTACTGTTGGGAACCCCGTGGCGAAGTTTGTTTTTAGGTTCGGTTAGCGGGGCTTGCGGGCTTGTTTTAGGCCCGTCTTCGACCTAGTCTGTAATTTAGTATGATTAGTACCATTAAACTCGTATTGATTCATGGATTCATAGTTCTTCAATTTCAAAGTTATTCGAGATCATTTTTCTGTTAGTCGGGTTAATAATTGCAAGTTGCAGAGCACTAGTCGTCGGACGACATGTAGGCTCCGTGGAGATTTCTCTAGGCATATATTTTTTTAATTGTACTGAATAGCATCTGTAGTTTGGGTTTTTTAGGTTGTTACCGTGTACTTGGACCGCTTCTTCGCTCCCTTCCCGTCCTTTTCCCCCATTGGCATTCGGAGTAATGCGATGTCCGTAACCTAGTACGACCCTTATGATGGTTGTAGGGTGACTCTTGAAGTAACGGAATGCTTATACATGGGTTGAATTTTGGATTTTGCCCTCGGGTTTGGTGTAGTGTATTATGCTTCTATTTGAGCCTATGTAGGACATAGGTTAGCTATAGATATGGTTGTGCTATTGCATTCATACTATGAGAGAGGCAAAGGCTCTGTTTTGAGAGTGCATTTGGGGCTGGGGCCCGTATCACCGTTCACCTTTTCAATTATTGAGCAAAGATTGCTGGTTGCTCATAGTAATGATGAAAATAATATAAATTGTAATAAGATGGAAAATTTTGATAATAATATAAGTTAATGGATCTTTTACTTATTTAAGACTCGGTTACGTACCGAGCATCTGGTACTACCCTTTTTCCCTAATTTAGACTAGGTTTCACACCCTAGCACCGGGTACTATCACTTACTAATGATGATGGGACTTGAATTCGACTTCGTTCGGCAGTGAGTACAGCCACTGGCACTTGAGTCCATGTTCATGTGACAATGAGTACAAATTTTCTATACTTATTACGCTTATTGATTTGAGGACCTTGGTGATACTACTACATTTAGGTGCAGGGCGCCTTGAGCTATCAAGTTTACGACACAAGGAAACTATTATACTGAGGCATTTTATACCAAATTATGACTCTCTGAGACACTATGATATTAGGATGTGAGATAACTATGACGTTATAAATTTGTACGTGGTAAGCGTACCTCCATGGACCCTGCCTCTGGGATGCATTTGACTGGAGGAAGGGTATAAGTCGGAGTATAGATATACGAGGTTTAGCCCTTCGATGGGTTCTTCCTACGGTCCTACGGTACTGGAGGAGGAACGTACACAGGAACTGTGCCATTGTGTGGTTGTGTTACTTTTCCGCACTTGTTTGTTTCAGTGTACCCCTAGTAGTATGGGATGCCGACGGGTAAGCGTGACTTCTGTGTACGTTGCTATTCTTATGAGGGCTTGGCAGTGTTAATTTACTTACTATGTTTCTTTAGTTACTGTTTAACCTAGTTATAGTCCTTACTTTCGGACCTTCTTACTCTATGGGTATTTGTGCATTGTGCTATTTTCTTATCATTCCCTTCTTGTATCTTGAGGTTTGCGGTACACTGTCCATGAACCCCTTGTTTTCTTATTTATTCGTTTTTGCCATTTACAATTATTGTTTTTGTATTGCTTCATGGACCCCGTGCACGTTTTATCCTTCTTACTTTTGATCTTTTTCTGTGTTTTAGCTAGCGATGTCATGTCTATCTATCTATTTTCTTCCTATATAAGTATCTAGCTTCTATGTTATATCACTTGCTTCTGTGACCTTAGTTTTTTGTAATCCAGTTGTTTACTACTTTTATGTTTGTTATGTGCCTAGCGGTCCCTCGAAGCATACTAGGTACTAGTTGCCTCAGCGGCTTGTACTCATACTGCATTATGTTCCCCTAGTGTAAATCCGAGTACTGGCGCCGGACGTTGATTCACGGATTGTCGTTCGTGCTTTCTTGCTGTTGATTTCGGAGATACAGTGTGAGCTTTGAGTGTCTAGTTGTCTCTACTCTCTTCAGCTTCTATTTTGTCTTTTTTGTATATTCAAAGACAGGCATGTATTATAGACTTTCACTTATACTCTATACTTAGTGGCTCTGTATTTATACACGGTGACACCAAATCTTGGGGTTTTTTTATTCTGTTTATATATTTTTCCTTCTATGGTTTTATCTCTTATCTCTTACCTTATTTACTTGTACTTGCGCGTTCCACTATTGCCATAGTAGCCCTCCATTTCGGATTCAGCTTACGGGGTTGGTTCTCCTACTGGTGAGATAGTAGGTGTCATCATGATCCAAGAAATTGGATCGTGACATTATTGGTACCATCTTCAGCAGAGTCAAACTGATATATGGTTTTCTTTCGCCAGAAAATTTGCCTATCCACATTACATTTAGTCGATCTACAAATTCATATTGACGGGCTAAAATGGCCTTTTCTATTATAA
>JBDJHY010000094.1:2416262-2444832 GCA_039654485.1 Withania somnifera
GTCTTGTCTTTTCTTCACTTGTTTTCATCCATATGCTCCTGATTTCCTGAAAAGGTGCTAATCACATAGGTTAGTCGCAATTCCTCATGTTCAATACGAAAACATTATATATTACTCAGTTATTCTCAAAACAAAGTAGATTAGTACAAGTTATATAGCATATAGGCGGGTAAATCTGCCTATGATCAAAATATGATATGGAAATTTTTGGTGTTCAAAACCAAGGGATTGTTTACAAAAACCTCTTCTCCAATAAACCCTTTTGAAAAATCACTTTTAACATCCATTTGAAATAATTTAAAACCTTTAAAATAAGCATATGCAAGTAAAATATGTATAGATTCTAACCGAACTACATTAGCAAAGTCTCATCATAGTCAACTCCTTCTTGTTAAGAATACCCTTGTGCCACAAGTCTTGCCTTATTCTTGATGACCTCTACAGATTATTCATCTTGTTTCTTAATTCCTATTTAGTACCAATTGTAGATTCATTATTAGGTATAGGAACCAATGTCCATGCATGATTTTTCTCAAACTGATCAAGCTCCTCTTGCATGGCTTTTATCCAACTTTCTTTAGCTCGAATTGGGAAATGAGAGAAATATTTCCTTGCTTCTTGATTGTTGGGATGGTCCATTTTCTCATTCACATCACCAATAATATGTTTTATTAGGTAATTAGGTTTACTCCTTCATTCATTTGGTACCGAGTCAGCAGTTTGCGAAGTTAAATCCTTTGGTTTGTCAGTCGACTAATCGGACTGGTAGGCTTGTTGATGGTGGTAGTGATGGCCTAACATATTTAGTGGTCTTCATCATCTAAATTTTACCTTTCTTTATCATTTGGTTAGTATCATCAAATACAACATGTATAAACTCTTCAATGCTTAAAGTGCTCTTATTGAATATTCTATAAGATTTGATGGAATTGGAATAGCCAAGAAAAATACATTCATCACTTCTTGGATCGAATTTTCTAAGATTATCCTTACCATTATTAAGAACAAAACATTTACATCCAAAGGAATTAAAATATTTGATATTTGGTTTCTTACCATTCCATAGATCATAAGGAGTCTTTTTTAGAATAGGCCTAATGAGACACCTATTCAAAATATAACGTGTAGTACTTACCACTTCAGCCCAGAAGTGGTGTGGAAGTGAATGTTCTACAATTATGGTTTTTTCATGTCTTAAAGATTTTTGTTCTTTCTCTGCGCTAACTGTTTTGTTAAGGAGATCTTGCTGAAGAAAGATCATGAGTATAGCCTTGTTTTTCACATAATTTTTCAAAGGCTTTGTTTTCAAATTCTCCACCATGATCACTTCTTATAGAAGTGATGTAGTATCCTTATTTGTACTTTTCACATAAGAGCTCAAGATTTTTCAAAGTATCATCCTTGTGAGATAAAAACATAATGCATGTAAATAGAGAAAAATCATTAACAATCACAAAAGCATACCTTTTACCACCAATGCTAGCAGTTCTGGTAGGTCCAAATAATTCATGTGTAAGAGTTGTAGGGATTTGGTTGTAGAGACTAATTTTTGAATTTATAGGAGCTTCGGTTTTGCTTACCCATTTTTCATGCAACACAGGTGTGATCCTTTAAATAATCAAGCTTTGGAAAGCCAAGAACTAGGTCATGTTTTGAGAGTTTTTCTATAGTCTCATGCTTGCATGACCAAGTTTTCTCGCCATACCCATGGACCCTCAGATGCAGATGCAGTATATATATGTTCATTAGAATGTGTTACAGAGTCTAGCACATATACGTTCTTATCTCTTCTTCCAGGTATTATATGTTTCTCAAATAAATCTTCGAATAGAAACCCTAACTTTGTGAATCGTACTTCTATATTTGAATCACATAGTTTATTGGTGCTCAAAGAGTAGTATTTTCATCCCTTCACAAGATAAACATTAGTGATATCACAAGAGTCATTAAAAGAAATTATACCAATACCAATCACAGTTCCTTTGGAGTTGTCAGCAAAACAAATGGATCCTCCATTGTAATCAGCAACAATTTTAAACAAACTTTTATTTCCAGTCTTGTGATTTGAACACGCACTATCAAGATATCATTTTCCAATTGACTTCTTTTTATGGTGTTTCTGCAAAACAAGAATCACTCATTTTTGGGTCCCCAAAAATTGTTGGGTCCTTCGTGGTTATAGATACTTGTTTTCTCCTTTGGCCTCCAAATCCAATTTTGATAGTAGGAAATATTAAAATTGCAATTAAAGTATTTGTGACCAGGTTTTCCACAATAAAAATAGGACTAAGGGTTTTTAGAGTGATTAACAACTCTTCTGCCTTTTGAGATGATATTACATTTAATTCCTGCATCAGTTGGTTTACTAGTTGAAGCCACCTGATGTAGGAAATTTGAAATATATTCAAAATTATTAGTTAAGTCAGTTAGGAGTTTTATGAGAGTATTTTGACTGATTTGATCTAACATAATTTTTTGTAGAGCATTTTCTAGAATTGTTTATTTGAGTCTTGAATTCAAAGATTTCTTCTTCAAGAAGATCCATTTCAACTTCAACAACTTCAAGATTAATTTCAAAATACCTATTTAATTTTTGAAGAGCTACAAAACTATTAAAAGTTTAGTTTAGATCAGCAATAGCTCTATCCAAAAGATTCTTTAAATAATCACAATCATTACAACTGCTAGATCTTACCTTAATGATTTCTTAAATTTCCATGAAACATATATTTGAGGAGTTATTTTCTCTCTGTCTAAAAGTTCCCCATCTCCCCATCTGCTCAAGGCTTTCATTTTTTATTGACCTCTACCAGGTTTTTCTCTAGGCTCGAGGAAGTCGGCTGCAATATGGACATACTCTTCAAATCCATAGCATTTTCCATCATTTCTAGTTTAATCATAAATGTACCTGTTTCTGGAGTAGTTTTGTCTACCTCTCCTGCTATTTCTTGCTCTTTTAATGAAATTCATGAAAGACTTAGTGATAAAGAAAACGTCTTCTTCTTTGAAATCATCTTCATCTTCTGAATCATCTTTTACAGCCTTGGATGCAACCATTTTCTTTTCATCTTGTTCCTATTTATTTATATGGACCTTTTCAAAGGCAATAGATCTCCTCTGAGTTCATCATAGGTAAGTTTGTTGATGTCCATACTTTTAATGGCCACAACTTTAGCATGCTATTGTTGGGGTAGACTTCTCAAAATTCTAGTAATTTGATCAGTCACGGATATAGTTTTCCAGTAGCCTTGAGTTCTCCCAGGATTTTTCTGAATTTGGCAAGCATATTTTCCATTGATTCTCCTTATTTCATTTGGAATAGTTAATACTCATAGACTAGCAAGCTCAAAATAGTTTGCCTCACTTTGTCAATTCCTTTATAGGTGACTTCCACTTCCTTTATATTTATCCCACATTTCATTGGTAGTTTCATAAGTTAATATTTTTTTTATATTCTTCTCCACTTATATAATTATATAGAACATTCTTAGCTTTTGAGTTTATCTGGATGATCTGCATTTTTTCCTCAATGTAGTTTTTCAATGAAGGATTGACTTCATTGGAAGCTTCACTACCTTCAGTACCTTTATCGTTTTTTCTTTGATGAAGGGATTGGAATGCCACCAATATTGATGACGATCCATACTTTAATATCATATGATTTGATGAATGTTTGCATTCTGATTTCCCAATATGAGAAATGTTTTTCGTTGAATGGCAAAGGTCTTGTTTAAAAGGTTCCTTCTTGAAATAAAGCACCAATAATTTGTTGAGCCATGATATTTTCCTCACTTGCTGTTAAGAAAATTTAGTGTGAGATCTTGCTCTGATACCAATTGAAAGTGCAAAATAGAAAGGGAGGGGGGAGAAGGCAATTGCAAGATAATAAAGTTCTTCTTGATAGTTGACTGCTTTGATACCAGAGTTAACTCTTTAGTGCAGTAAAAGGGATCAGTAAGATAAAGTAATTTGCAGTAAAGAGACGATTGACACACGATGTTTTATACTGGTTGGGATCCAAAATAAATCATAGTCCAGTTTTCTTAGGTTGCAAGAATGTTCTACTAGTCTTTTGCTCAAACGTATTTTGTACAGGAGTATTTTAAGTGGACTACCTAAGTTCACTCTCTTCTTCTTTTCTCTTAGATTGTTTTGACACTCTCAGTCTCTTTACAATATTTTTTCTTTTAGTTTTTTCTTTCTTTTTGTTACACTATAAAACTAAATGAATTATAATATTTTTTAAAAGTAGAGCAAAGGAAGTCTTATAACAAAATACTAGAAAGTTGTGTGTGTAATTATCCACGATCATCTTTTTATAGGTGTGGAGTTTTTGTGACCTTTTGTGGACGAGGTGCAACCATAGAGATTTCATCTTTGGAAAAGGTAATTGAATATCCTTTTTCAAGAATATGGGAAGGTCATTGATTGACTCTAATCCTAGCCGTTATCAAGAGGATCCTGGATGTCTTTCCTTATCAAGTTTGATACAATATCATTTATACCTTGGTCTGTGGAGTCTTATGGATGGTATTTCCTTGTTGAGTTCGATACAACATCTTTCTTTCCTTGATTTGTGGTGTATTGTAGGTCTTGATTTGATCTTTCTATCGTGAATGTATCCTTGACTCAAGGGAATTAATGTCTAGTGAGAAAGACAGTGTCTTTTTTAAATATATGTTTCTTTCCATAAGCACACCCTGCAATTTGTCACATATTAAAATTAGTGCCCCAACACTATATATAAAATATGTGAGATATATAAAAAAAAGTGAATAAAAAATGGTGAGAAATGAATTTGGAGGTAAATGAAATTCAAAGTAAAATATTTTATTTTATGGAAGCACATTTCTCTCACATTGGTAGGAGAAAGGAATTTCATTGTGTTTATATTAAGTTAACATCTTCATACTATTGATGACGTAAGAAAAAGACGTGCCTCAAGCCAGTCATCGTTGCTCGCTCGACTCGACTTTGAATTTCAGTTTGAATTTGTCAAATGATCGATCGAGAGACTATCTT
This sequence comes from Withania somnifera, assembly GCA_039654485.1. NCBI lineage: Eukaryota > Viridiplantae > Streptophyta > Magnoliopsida > Solanales > Solanaceae > Withania > Withania somnifera. Next base: position 2,421,285 of record JBDJHY010000094.1, read on the forward strand.
TTTTTGATAAAATTTATTTAAAATTAATCTTTTAGCAATTATTTGATTAAAAATTGAACTCATAATTTTTTTCTCCATATGCGGACTTGATGATATGCGGGCTACATAAGTTCCAAAGGGACGTATTCCTTCAATTCAAGCTTGTGGTTCAATATGCGGTTGCATATGGTCATATGCGGACCACATATGGTCATATGCTCCGCATTTTATTCTAGAACCTAATTTCGTGTGCGATGAGGCATATACGGCCACATAATTCCATATGCTGGCCATATATAACCGCGACATATCTGAAACCAAGCAGCTTCTAGGTGAAAAGTTACAACTTTTTTAAAGCATTGTTTCTCTTCCCAAAAGGTACTTGTTGGCTATAAATATCTAATTTCTCCTTAGATACTGGTATGAAATTGGCCTCACCTCTTCTACATTTCTTATTTAAGATCTTATGTGATTTGCAACCTTCTAACAGTTCATTGTTCTACCGAATTTGAGGTACCGATACTCTATAGAAGTTCATCATTTTATCATGGGAGGATATATTTCATAATTTGGGGTATTTAAGGGGAATAATTTTCTTAAGGAAACACTGTGAATACAATGAACTTGATATCTGATTTCTCTTTAGATACTGGTATGAAATTGGTCCCACCTCTTCTACATTTCTTATTTAAGATCTTACGTGATTTGCAACCTTCGAGCAGTTCATTGTTCTATAAATTTGAGGTACCGATACTCTGCAGAAGTCCATCATTTTATCATGGGATGATATATTTCATAAATTGGGGTACTAAAGAGAAATAATTTTCTTAAGAACACACTGTGAATACAATGAACTTGATTATTTCCATCTTTGTCTTTTTCTTTTGTAACGCTTGAAGTTTATTTGTTATTCTTTTTGTTGAATACAAATTTTGTCACAAACAACACATTTTACTTGTACCGAACATTATCTTATATGAAGCTTCCACGAAAGGCAAGAGACTGATTTGGTCATAAATTGTGACTTACGATAAATAAAGTAGACAACAATTTCTGATATATACAAAGAATCTACGTAAATAATGCTACAAAAGTAGGTGATTAATTGAGAAAAATCTTGGAATAAGGTCTTGCTTAGGTCAATATATTAATTTAGAAAAAGTATTAATTAAATGAAATAATCACTGTAGTTTTTCCTAAACAAGAATTTGTTAACCCACTCTGATATAATTATTTATTTTATTACGAGTCCTAGCAAATTCTAACTAATCAACAGATATTATGATTCTTTAATGCTATAATATTTAATTAAATTGTCTTCCCCTACTTCCTAATAAATACAACTGGAAGCTCTATTTTATTTTGAGCAACTAAGTGTGACTTACCCAAAAAAAAACAAAAGTTGGAGAAAGAAGTCCACCTATTGACGACCGAAGACATTGACAAGTTAGTTAAGATGCAACATCCATCTTTAAGTAGGCGTTTTGTTCATAAATTTTAATTATTTTTACTTTACTTGTGTAGTTAAATTTCTTCTTAATGATTCTTTATTATAATAATATTTTTATTATAACATATTTTATTTATAATAATAATAATATAATAATAGTAATAATAATACTAATAATAATAATAGTAGTAATAATAGTAATAATAATAGTAATAATAATAGTAGTAATAATAATAGAAATAATAATAATAATAATAGTAGTAGTAGTAATAATAATAGTAATAATAATAATAGTATTTATAATAATAATAATAATAATAATATAATAGTAATAATAATACTAATAATAATAATAGTAGTAATAATAGTAACAATAATAGTAATAATAATAGTAATAATAATACTAATAGTATTATTAGTAATAATAATACTAATAATAAGAATAGTAATAATAATATAATAATAATAATAATAATAATACTAATAATAAGAATAGTAATAATAATAATATAATAATAATAATAGTAATAGTAATAGTAACAACAAGAAGAAGTTGGAAGATTTGGAAGAGGTTCTTCTTATCTTCATGTTCTTTTCTCTTAGAATCTTCTAATTCTTTTTTTTAGATATTGGAAGATGATCAACTGCCCCATACAAGTTGGATTAATAATTGTGTAGAACTTCATAGGATTGTTATAGAAGTAATGATTACAAAACCAAGCATCCTAATCATGCAGTCTAACCCATATTTTCTTAGTTAAAAACTATTAACTTAAATCTATTCAAATGCAAGAATTAAACAATAAGTTTATATCTTTAATATCCATGAAAGGATTGACATGTTTCCAATTATAACAAAATTTCCAAGTAGATGTTTGTTCACCTAATATTTCAAGCAATAAGATATAGGTTTCACACAACATATGAAAAGATGAAGGGTTGTATATGCATGCTAGTTTTTATAAACATAGTGGGATTTTTGAACTTAAATCACTTTTACCCATGTTGTACCAAAGTTAATAATTTGTGCTTAGTATTTTACAAGTTTAAGTTGTCAGCCTGGATGAATACATGTTAAGGAAATCTCCGGCGTAGTACTTGATCACGTGATAACGGGTCATTTGCACTTATATTTTGTGCTATTACTAGTTGTATTTCAGTATCAAATGAATAATGAATATGTTTTTAGTAATGGTTGATGTCTTATATAAAAAAATATATTTGATATTTGTATTGTAGTAATACATTGGGTTTCATTTCATTATTATGATCCTTTTAATGTGATCCTAGTACAATAAATTGTTTCTTTACTTGTTATAATTAATATCACTTGTGAAAAAACCTGTGTACACCACTCGTTGGGCTAATTTAACCCCCTAAAAGTGAGTCCTTGATGTTTAGACTCACTTTTAAGAGACGAATATGAATATGATAGAGGGAAGTGGCATCCCTATTAGAATATATTATTAACTATGTGATTTAGTTATAGTGTTATGTTTTATTATTTATGGAATAATTGTTTATTTATTTATTCATTCAATTTAATGAAGTCTTATTTCAAATAGATCATTTTGTTCATGTGATGTCCATTGCTTATAAATAGAAAATTTGGTGTATGGAGTTTAACTCATGCATGAAAGATTGAAAATATCGGTTCTTATAAGTTATAAAGTTTGATTCACAATTAAATATAATTGAACAAACATCTTGATATAGCACATAATTATATATAATTTGATCTTCATTATGGGAAGGTTTTATTTCAACTTTTTGTGTTAGTTGCTTTGTGTGTATTGAACAGACTAAGGAGAGATGGTTGCTTATATTCTGAATTTAAATGTGTACAACATCTTTAATATAATTGTTATGATCAATGTGATTTAATTATTGTCTTGATTCATCAAAAGGTGAGAGTCTTTTGCGAGTCAGTATATTCCTGTTGAATTGGATAATAATGAATAACATTTGAAAAATAATAATTAGTTGATAGAATCCACCTCTCGGTCTTAAAATTGATGATATCCTTTTGATGATTGCTTATAAGTTTTCATAAGATTGATGATATCCTTTTGATGATTGCTTATAAGTTTTCATTTGAAAACCTGCGGGTGAGTTTTCTATCTGTCACATGAAATAAGTTAAGCATTGAAATAAATGATTAAATTAATCAATAAACTAAACAGTCAGAAATTTAGTTTAATTGATTGGTATATGTAATCTTAATGTCAGGAGTTAAATAATATTTAATGAAAGATTCTGAAATTAAACCGAGGAGTGCATTACAAGTTTTTAGTGAAATAATTTATAATTTATTATTTTAAAGTTTTATTCATTTATTGTGCAAATTAATATTACAATTGAAAACCTCACTAATTAAATTTGTGGCCCGATTAAATTGATGAACTTGAAAATACAACTTTTGTAGGAATAGTTAAAGCCACATGTTTTGAGGGAATTAACTAATAGAAGGAAAGAGTCATATGCGTTTTGGATTGGAAAAAACCAAAAACATGTATGGTTACTTGGAGGAAAAGAATCATAAACGTTTTTGAATTAGGGTTTACACCTAAAAAATATGGCTATAAAAAAATCTTTTTTCAATCATAAGAACTCACTTTTTCTAAGCAGTAATATTTACGTATACAAATATTACACTTTTAAAAATTATCCAGGATATAATAAAAGACGGTAGACTTGAGACTAAATATGTTGGCTATTTGTGCCAAAGCTTCAAGAGGTTAGTAGTTCTCTGCCTTGTGATTGTTTGCTTGCTTGCTTTGCAGTGCATATGTTCCAACAATCCCGCCTAGCCCCTCATACGTGTATGGATATTTTTGGGTTTTTGTGGGACTTTTCTTTTAATTTATAATTAAGCTCTATAAGTAAATACAACTTTAAGGGGAAATTCAAAGGCTTGATCAGCCTTTCATTATCTGTTTACAAATACATTCGCTAAGTGTTACATACATTTTTTAGCCTTTTCAATAATGCAAAAGAAATGACAAATTCGAAACTGCAAAAGTAATATAGATAAATATGCAAAACTAAAATATTAAGTGAAAAAAAGAGATGAAAAAATATACTAAATAATCATAAAAAATAAGATGGCCGTAAATTAATGAATTAAATACTTGAAGGGTTTCCCATGATTTTATTAATTGCAACTTCACAAAAATATTTAAAGTTCAATTTTCCTCGTAATTAAGAGAGAGAGAGTGTGCGTTCTCGAGGATTGAGTGGAGGTGGGTGGGTTGTGTAATGATATTGTCATTTCTGTATTTTTATCTTTTTTTTTTTGCATCTCAGAGCTTTTTTATAGTGGCCCCAAGTCATTTATGACTTGCTCGAATCGACGGCTCGATGTCTGGGTCGTTCATTCGAATTTTATAGTTATTTCCCTGCTTTAGAGCCTTAACTTTGAAATTGTTGACTTTAGTTAACATTCTTAGTAAACAAATCCGAAATCGAATTCTAACAATTCAATTAATTTCAGAATGTGGATTTTGATCTAGTTGGACTCTTGATTTGGGTCCATGAGTTTTCGGTGTGATTTTATTTTTATTTTTGTATTTTTTTCTTATTTCGGTGTGATTTTATCTCCATTCTTTTGGAGATCATGTGAAGAAATGTTTTGGTGAAATATTGTACTTTATTTTGTCACATTTGACATTCTTTTTTCACTTACAATGAGCTTTCATTTTGCAATATGCACTATATCTTATTTTAGTATCTCCATATAGGACTATAACTATATGATGCTCATAGTTACAATAAGATATATAAATACATCAATCACATAAGTTATAATATTTTATGACCAGTCCAGTTAGGCATATTTTTCTTTCAACTTTTTTTAGCACATAATCTGTTGCTTTAATAATTCTCCAAGAGTTTCAATTTAAGCCATCAATTTATATAATAATAAGAAAATTCAAATTTCATAAATATATAGGGGTAAATATAGTTATTTTTATACCCCACATCATTAAGGTGATTCTAGTATATCAATCTTGATCGGCTTAATTCATATGAAGATTATAAACAAGTTTCTCAAGAACTTATATATACTCAGACATTTTGAATCATTTAGAATTTTTCATATAATTTTCCAAATGACAACCTTTTAGCATTAAATGTTTGGCATTTTCTAGTGTCTGAATTGCAAGTTAAATAAGCTATATTCTTACCAAGATGCATCCTTTTAATGCTACTTGATAAATATTTCTACGTCAGCATGCTTAGATAAACTCAAAATTTAGATCCTCATATTATTTTATAATAATATTGTATCGAAGATATCATCAATAAGACACCATTTTGTATTGGTTCAAAATGTGACATAACTAATTGAGATCCCATCATTCCATCATTTCATTATTTCATTATTTTTAGGTACTGAACCTTCACAAGATTTCATGAAGTGTTATGTCGTATATGTTCTTCAAGAGTACATTGACTCCCTATTATGATCATTTACTCCTCTACCCTTTTTAAGGGTTATTGTATTTGAAATCAGTAGATCTACCATACCTTATGCATGCCGTAGATTTTGTCCTTCATAAACATTCAATAGGAGCATTTGCGGCTAAACTATGAAATTAATTTTGGGTCAGTAAATGCTTATAGGATTTGATTTGAATTATCTTTTGAATGAGGATCAAAATGATGATAATTCTAAATATATTTCTTAGCTTCTTATTATCTCCCTTCAATGTTAGAAAAACTAATATATATTCTAAACTACTTTAGAGAATTCATCTATGTGCATCATGGTATATCCATTAATCATGTATTGCATATCAAATTTATTAGATAGAAAATCTTTGATTTTTGATCCTGAACCAATTGCGAGGGGGTTATTAATCATAATTTATTAATTTGGTTCATACAAGTACTATTGTATGAAATGTATCATAATTCAAGCCAACACACAAAACGTTGTTCTCATAAGCAGTGGTTTATCAATTTATCTTTGGCATTTAACGTCAAACCATCTTCAACATTAAGCAAACATTATCAAGATGAACTGTATTGATTACATAATTCAAAAGTTTTGTTGTTAACTCAGTTATTTTTAGCAAGCAATTTTGAAAATTTCAAAATGTAGGTTGACGGTAAATGCACACGTAATCATCTTATAGATGTATATTTTAACATACCACATAGGAGGTGAACTGACCCATATTCATCTTTTATACTTTCTAGAATTTGAGATTTGATCTCAATATTAGTTGATCCAATCAATTTATCATGAGAATAAACAACAATGCTTTAAAAATCTCCTTGTTTTTATTATATGTAAAATACTCGATCATGGCAAAATCATCTATACCAACAAATACAATTATTTGTACTTATAAACTTCAGGTTTACCATAACATTTGTTGTTTTCTTGAGTAAATTTTATTTTTACTATTTCAGAAATAAATCTCAAATTTACTATTTCAGGAGTAGATTTTAAAATAATTTTTTTCATTATTTTACCTCTTCATTTGTTGTTTGCTTGAGTAAATTTTATTTTTACTATTTCAGGAATAAATCTTAAATTTACTATTTCAGGAGTAGATTAAAATAATTCTTTTCATTATTCTACCTCTTTTGAGGTGGGTCATGATATTTTCACAATCAAAAATATGTTCTTTTTATAAGTTTTGCTAAATACTGATCGTATTCTCCCAGGGGGTATGGATCTATAGTTGTAGCAGTTATCAAAAGTTCTCATTATTCATAAATAAAACATAATTATTTGAATGTATTTTTTATCCTTTCTATTCATTCAAATTTATTACTATCACATTCTCTTCATGAAAAAAGTACGATTATTTAAATGTGCCTTAAGCATGTCAAATTATAACAACTTTAAACTTTTTTTATATTGCTTTTTCAAGAGCAATCAAGGTATACATAAATGAATTTTCTCTTGACCATATGGCCATGGCTATAACTAAGACCACATCCTTTTTTCAAATCCTCATTATAGAGATTAGAGATCATCACTCCTTTATCTTTTGGTATAAGCATGTCCCTTTTATTCGTTATATTTTGTGTCACTTAAAAAGACAACTTTTCAAAGCTGAAACTAAATAGTTAGTAATTATATATAAACTTGGAAGGAACAACTCAAAATTATTTTAAATGAAGCTAAACACTTGCATGAAGCGTTAGTAAAAACATAACCAATATAACTCTTTTTCTCTACATCAATAAAACATCTAAATTAATATATTATGGTTATATAGCATCACACTTCAGCCTTCAGGCAAGGCATCAGTTAGCTTTGTTTGCCTCTTAGGGACGATAATATACCATGACCTAAACTCAAATAATGATTAGAGACTCTTGTTAATAACGTGTAATGAAAATAATATAACAAGAATATAATATAAGGAAGAGAAGAAGACTTTTTATTTCTCTTGAATAATCTTTTTAGGATGAATTACAATGATGGAGCCATCAATTTATAAGGAAACATTGACCTAAAAAAATTTATTATGACTTGATAGATATAAGACATAGACATTTATTATAGTACAAATTAGACTTTTTTTTTTCTTTTACAAAACATAGAATTTATCAACCTCAACTATTTTAATTTGGAAATTGTAACAAATAATACATCAAAAATATTATTTTTTTCATGTGAAAGGCATAAAAGGGAGAAATTTATTAACGAAGTTTTGAACGACGATATTATTTTTGGACTTCGACTTTCATAATATTGCCTTATGTCCCCATATATCATGCATTGAACTGAATTAATTGACTCATGCAACCAGCTAGCTATGCCATTTGAAACTTTTAAGAATATCTCAATCTGCCAGCTAATGATGTGTTTGGTATATAACACTAGTAATGTTCTTAGGAATGTCTTTTTCATGACAAAGTCATCTTTTGAAATTTGATTATATATTCAAAAATGTTGTATAAGGAAATATTATTCATAAAAAGGAAACAAATGATTTATTTCATTTACAAATTTTTTTTTACAGTCATCTTATCTTTAGTTTCATATATTTTCTCTAAATAGCACTTGACATAATTATTCGTCTTTGATATACTCAAAAATTCCAAAAATATCTTGACTAAGTCATATCTATGTCCAGTGGCGAGCCAAGTTTTTCATTAAGGAGTTCTAAAGTGTACATACAAACTAATCAAATGGGTTCAACATTTATTATTTATATATAAAAATAATTTTAATTATTTATAATTAGTATAATTTTTCGCCAAAATTTTTTTTGATGAACCTCATAAGATTAATCTAGCTCCGCCCCTGTGTAAAAGCCACACCTGAGTTATTAACGAATTCAATTTCTGCTGTGCCAGTGCGCAAAAAAGCACACAACGATTACATAAAATTTTGGTTTGCCTATCAAGTCTAGGATCGCCAAAAGATTAATTCTAGGAGTGAAAAATTAACATGGCTTGTTAGCTATACAAAGCTAGCTTACCAAAAACCATATGGCATAATTTTTTTTAAGCTACTTATGAGAGTCCAAAATTTAAATGAGCCACGTAAACTAAAAAAATATTAAAATAAACCAATACTTAAAAGTAATATCAAAATAAATTGAATGCACTAATTTAATGTGCCTTGTGTTATATTCTCTGACAATGCTCCAATCAACGTGATTGACGGAGTTGAGTATATGGCACACTAAATTGGTGTGCCTTATATAAGGCGCACTACTTTAGTATGTCATAAACTCAAATCCTTTCGAGCCAATTTACCTAGCCTGTATCATTTTTTTATTATTAACTCATTAATAAAAAAAACCTCTATCTTTTCTTATTATTAACTCATTCACAAAAAATAATGAAAAACAAATCAAAACATATTTGTTAATTGATTTACGATACTAACCACAAAAGTTATTTGGTGGTTAATAACTAAATTCTGAGTTTGTAAATCTTAAATAAGATACTCTTTTTGTTTTAAAATAATTGACATATTTTATTTTTTGAGGGTCAATGTAATTACCTTTTATAGCTAAATTAGATTATATTAATTTAATATTTTTAAATTTAAATTTAAATATTCATAAATTATAGAAAAAATACAATAAGTTGTTATTGTTATTTTTTGATATGACTAAAATATATATTTTAAAAATACTTATCAAAATTTATATTCTTTAATTTTTTTAAAAAAACTTACTAATTATTTTTAAACAAAAGGAAGTAATTTTTTATATTTTGAATAAATTGTTTATACATACCAATGTGATGATGGCAATCTAAACACAAATATATGAGTTTGGCCAAAGGTATTGGATTTAGTTGAATTCATAGTTTTCTCTCTAGCTTCGTTTCTGATTAAATGTTCATAATAAGTTTCTATATTCGGCTATTAATAGTATAAAACGTACTTTTATTAAGATTAATTTGTTAGTGTATACTAATTATGTTTTTTAATTAATAATGTGGAGTAGTCCTTCAAATTGACTTAGCTTAGAATCCAGGATTATCAAAAGCAAATATTAGTTCAACTAAACGAGACATAGCTTTTACACATAGTCAATAGACTTCTTTTGCTGCACAACAAAGAAGAAAGAAGCAATGTGTTTTCAGCAATATATCAGTACTACTACAAGTTATAGAAAGAGAGAAATGGATAACCAAAAAGTGAATATTAGGTGAATCTGAATAATATAAATAAGAATACAATTCGTAGCCTAGTTTCTATCATTTTCTTCTTATATTTTGAGGGGAGCTGGAACAAAAGGAATTGTTGTATTAGTTTGCTCTATATTCTAACTCCGTCAACCTCATTAACTAGGCAGTGTTAAGATTAAAAGTGCATCCAATTTATTTTGATATCACTTTAATAAACTAACTTACTTTAATATTTTTTAATTTACGTGACTCATTTAAAAAAAAATAAAGACTTTTAAGAGACGCCATGCAAGTAAGTAGTCTTGATTTTGACGGCAATTAATAAGAGGTCGTTGGAGTGACGTCCATTTGTGTATGAATATTTCTGGTTGTTCAAAACAACCGGAGTGTGGTGGCAGCGCAGAGTTACAATTTAAAATTTATGAATATTCTTTTAATCTTTGTTTATAGATTTGAAAAAGTTTTAAATTTATTTTTTTATTAAAATTATTTTATATATATTTTTAAATATTTTAAATTATTAATTCATATAATTTAAGATACTTTATAGCATAATTTTTAAATATATAAATTTTATTTTAAAAAATTAAAACTTTGTTGTTCAAATATACACAATTAAAATTAACTTGTTTAATTTTTAAAATTTGAGTTGTGTCATATAAATTTAGAGAAAAAAAAAAGTAACAAAACCTTGAATTTATCTTTTATACATATTAAGTGAATTTGTGATACAAATATAATAGTATAAAAATAAATAAACTTAAATTATTTTATTTCTTTAATTTTATACCTAAATTATAAAAAGCATAAGTTTCATTATTTAAACCATCGCTTATTGATTTGAGAAACATACTTTTAAGTATTATTGCATAGTTGTGTACTGCACTTTTTTTTTTATTTAAAAAAGTCGTCACGTGGCACTTCATGTGTACACAAAATTTTATCTTAACAAAAATGAAATATTTTTTACTTTATATTGACAAAAATATAATTTTCACATTGATAAAAATTAAATAATTTTTCTGATCAAAGTAATTTTTTTTCTACATGAAATGAAATATAGCAAGATTTTTTAAATAAAAAAAAAACAAAATACGTGCACTATTTAAAATTAATTGAGGTATGTCTTTTAAAATTAAAAAAAAATTAATAAGTAAAAATTTAAATATAAAACTCACTTTACCCAATTTAAACTAAAACTGTTTGCAATTTCGGCGTACGTAACTTCTAAGTTCTAGGTCTAGCTAGGCCTTGGATGGCGGCAAATAATAATGTGTCTTGTCTCAATCCAAAACATTGAAATTAGAACTGAAAAATTGATTGATTTGAATTATAATTTGCATGGATGATAAAGAACATATATAGTTGAAAAACTTGGTTAGTTTATGTTAGATTTGGGTTGACTTTTGATTATAATAAAATAAAAATAACTTAGTAAAATTTTAAATATTTATTATTAAATTAAATAATAATTATTTGTTTTGTTTTTATTGGTTTGATTTAGATTTTTGAATTTATAATTAATTAATGATAAATTAATAATAGTAAAATAAGATAAACATGAGATAAGCATTTCAAATGAACATTAGGAATCAATAAATGATTCTCTATTATCAAAAGATAAAAGTATAGAAATCTTATATTATTTTTCAATAGTATTTCAAAGTTTTAACGTGTTTAAGTTGCATAACTTTAGAGATTTCTCCATTTTACAAGTCTAATACTTACAGAAATAATATATAACTTTACATAAAATGGCCAGCTCTTCAAAATCAAAAGAAAATGTCATTGAAAAGTAGATGAATTTTTTAGCAAAAAAATAAAAATAAAAAATACACCACACCGCATATAGGTAATTAGACTTAACATTATTGGGTTTGGACATATTTTTTAAGAAATAAAATTTAAAAATATTATAGTCCATGTGAAATAAATAGAGTAAAATTAAATTAATAATTAAAAAAGAATAAAATATTTATAAAAAATTATTATTATATATTGAATTTATCGGTTCGTATTAGTTATCATTTCAATATCTTTTAGTCAAACCATAACAAAACCAAATATCATCAGTTTCTAAAATTTTAAATTAAAAATCAAATTAAATATAAAGTTTTTAGTCGATTTAATTTGATTTGTAATTCGATGTGATTTTTAACCAAAATCATATGCACTCCTACTAGTTCACATAGTATAATAATTTAGAGGGTGGTGGTATAACATATGCATGTCAATGTATAACAACTCTGATTTAATTAGTCTTTATTTTCAACTACTCTTTTTAGAATTACAGTGGCTATGCTATAAAAGACATGTCCAAAGAGAAGAAAGCCTTACATATGCTTAAAGCAGCTAAAAAAGAAAGAGATTAAACCATGCTAAAGAAGGATACTATTTGTGACAAAGAAGAAGAGTTACTAGCTTCTACCATGCAGGTAATAATTTAAATTTGATTATAAAGAGCTTTATTTTTCATAAACTTCCTAGTGTTTTAGTCCTTGTTATATGATCATGATTCATGATTATTCTTTTATATGCATTTGTAAATCAGCCATATACTAAAAAACATTCAAATAAACCACTGTTAATTTGTGGTGGTTTTATCATCTTTCATCTAACAATTTATCTTAATTAAGATTTCAGGCAGAGATACTATTTAAATATACGATAGAATATATTATAAATGAAAAAGTGATTTGTTGTTCTAAATTCACTAAGTTAGTGTTTGATCAAATTTTGAAAATTTAATTTTCAAAAACTTTTAAGTTTCCAGAAACATACAAGCTCATACTAGTTTGGGTTTTTTTAAACTTCTATTAATAAAAATTAAAAGTTTTTCCAAATTTAAATGTTTGTCCAAAAAAAAATTTTAAAAACTCAGATTTCGAACTTCAAAATATTATGTTGATTAGTCAACATAATATCTCATTATTCAACCGCTCAGAGTTGATCTTAAATTTATTCTTTAGATTACACCATGTAGATTTCTATTATTCTTATACTTCGGCCTGTTTGACTTTGCCGTAAAAAAATAATTTTAAAGTAAAATTTATTTATAACAAATGCAGTTATGTATTTGAATAATAGTATTATAATTGACAAAAAATATTTATTTATTTATTTGACTTACAGGTGTTGTTAAATATTTTTTAATCAAATATTTAAAATATCCTTATAGTTGTTAACATTGTCAAAAATTAATTACTAGATGATTTTTATTTTTAAATTAACTTTAATTAAAATTAAGTTATGTTTTAATTTAATTTTAATATAAACTACTTATTTTAGTTAATTTTAATTGTAAAAAAAGTTAATATATAATTTGAATGAAGAAGATGAAATGTTTAAAAAGGTTTTTCAATTACATTTATTTTCTTGGTTAAACTTTTTTATTAGAAACTACTTAAAAATTATTTTTTAAAAAGCAAAGGAAACTTACTTCTGATTATTTTTAAAAAAAATTGATTTTAATATTTTTTAAAATTATTTATAAATTTACTAAATATAATTAAAAATTATAATTTAATTTAACCAATTTATAATTAATACCAAACACTCTTAGTAAACTTGGACCGGTCAACAACTAGACATATATAATTAAGTCCAATCTTCTTTCCTACGTATCATAGAATAATATCTTTAAAGATATAAATAACATATTTGACCTTTTATTCCCATCATATTATATTCCAACTTGTGATTTCTATTAATAGCTATTTTTTTGGTTCCAAATTAATGTAAAGGTAAATATTCCACGTTCATGCAGGCAGCTCTAACAACGATGTCCATGCAAACCAAGTCAACAAGCTCTTTCTTAACCTCTAAAAATAATCAGGTATATATTTAGTTAATTAAGAGCTTTACGTACTTATTGTGAAAATTTGTGTCCGTTTGGCCTTAAATATTATTTACTTGTTTTTAAAATTAAATTTCTAAATCGCGATCTAAATAGTTTAATTGGTTGGCTACACAAATTTTTAACTTATTATTGAAAATTATATTCCCATATTAAAAAAAAATAAAAAATAATTATCTAAGAAAAGGCAATATTTTAGATATAAAAAAAAGTTCGATAGAAAATATTTTGATTGGAAAATTATCCATAATCATGTTTGGCCATACAATATCATATCAAAAGAATCTGACATTAAACCTCAAATTGAATTCAATTAACTTCTAGTTGAATTCTAGTTTAACTAATGATTATGTTCTATGTACTGAGAATAAAAATATATTACAAAACAAGGTTACTTTTAAGGTAATTACAAGTAAATTTTTATGATAATCATTACTCCTCCCATCTCAATTTGCAACCTATTTCAGATTTTATGATTTAAATAAGTTTTTATTTGATTATAATTTTTTTATATATTTTTAAAATTTTTGAGCTATTAATTATTGTGATTTATTATTACCTTTTTACCTAATTTTTAAATTTTTAAATTTTATTTCAAATGCTTAAAGATTCTATGCCCGAATACAAAGTAAAAAATAAACTATTTGACAATTAAAATCTGAAATAAATTAGAATAACTAGAGTAATAGATGATTTGGTTTAAAGGGTAACTAACTTGTTATCATTGGTTAAAAGATTTCTAGTAAATGTAAAAAGATTTACAGTGTTTTTCTTATTATTACTTAAGCTCTTGATTCTTCAATTTTAGTCTCATCTCAATGATAATATATACAAATTTGGTATTCCAAACTAAATCTGTACTTTTTGCATATCAATGGTCAAAGGAGGCTGTTTAAATAAATAAATAAAAACCGTAAGGTCTTGATTACCTTGTGTGATTTTAATTTAACAGGAGGATCAAGTAAATTCAACAAAATCTCAGATTGTTGAAGCCAAAGAAGAAAATGAAAGGCTAAAGGGGATGCTATCTAAAATAATGAAGGATTACAAATCCTTGCAAATGCATTTTCAAGGCATAATTACTCATCAAAATTCAAAGAATATTATTGCAACAACTACTCCTAACATTGAAGAAGAAGAAGAAGAAGTGGAACTTGTTTCTCTAAGTCTAAGCCTAGGGAGAAGTAGCACTTCAAGAGAGTTCAAGAAGGAATATGATCAAAATGAGTCATGTAAAGATAAAAATCATTGTAAATTATTTGATGGGCTTGAGTTGGGACTAGATTGTAAATTTAGTCCTGATGATGTTACATCTGACCTTACCCCAGAAAATAGCTTTGAGGTGTCAAAGAAGGAGAATATTATAAATAATGAACCATTTGTACAAAATTACCCTCCTTCAAAAATGGATTTTGATGAAGATTTTTTGGAGCAGAAGAAGGCTAGGGTATCTATAAGAGCTCTCTGTGGCACTACTACGGTAAGTTCAATTCATATATGCTTCATTCAATTTAATTTGTATATATAGATCTCTGTGATTAATACTTGTTATTTATGGAGTAAATAGTCAAAAACGCATTTAAAGTATCATTTTTTTAGAGTTTCGTACTAAAATTATTTAGTGTGATTTTTCTACCTGAATATCACAAAAATGTTTAGTGAAAACACACCTAAAACTATCTGTTGTTCACTTTTTCTATTTGAAATTTTGGGTTATGAAACTTAAACAATTGATATTTCAAATGTGTTTCTGCTAACGTTTTGTTGTAGTCTAAGTAGAAAACTTACGCACTTGGTAATTCAGTCATGAAACCCAAAACACAATGATACTTTAAGTGTGTTTTTGACTCTTAACTCTTATTTCTACTTTCTACTAGTACCTCTTTTTCGTCTTTAAATTTTTTGAGCCGAACATCTATAGGAAATAATGTCTCTAAGGTAAGGTCTACCACACTCCTAAAGCTTATTTGTGAGATTACACTTATTTATATTTTGTTGTTGTTACTGTTATCGTACATTAGCAAGGAAATATAAAAAACATTACTCAATCAATATTATATGTTTTCCAATCAAAATTACAATAGATAGTTGCATGTTGTTGGTAGTTTTAAGTACTTTTAGTTTTAACGTCATTATCTGCTAGACAAAGAAATGCTCAACTAAAATTGCAATAATTAACGACCAGTGTAATGATCATAATACAGACTATATTTACTTAATATATTATTAATTTTAGTTATATGACCCTCTTTATATTTTAAAATGTGTGAACTCTTTCACTTGATAGTGTTGTGTTATTTAAAACTTTGAACAATCGAATTTTCACTTTTGATTGTATAATATTTTCTTCATCAAACTAAGAGCAGCTATTTTATTATTTTCTTCTACCCTACTACACAGTTATTATATACACGTGTAAGTATCGAATTAGCATTGTACTGCTTCATCATTCAATAAGCTAGAATGTCACTTAAATTGAGATAGGTGAAATAAAAAATATTATATCCATGGTAGTTTAATATTAGTAAGATGTCAGCGTAATAATAGATTTGAAAATGCAGATGAATGATGGATGTCGATGGAGAAAATATGGACAAAAAATAGCTAAAGGGAATCCATGTCCTAGGGCTTACTACCGTTGCGCTGTCTTCCCATCATGCCCTGTCAGAAAACAGGTACTTACAAATTGAATACTTGTTTTTTTTTTTTCAAAAACAATTATGAATTCCAAATAAAATACTATTTTTTAATTAATAATTAATTTTTTTAGATTATTAGTATTCCATTAGTTATGTGAATACTGGCAGAGTTTAATTTGTCCATACAATTTTTTAGATTTTTTTTTTGAAGTTCTTGTTCTTTAAGTGTTCGGTTATCAAATTAGTTCATTTTTCAACTTCCAACTTAAAATAGAAAATTTAAAGTTTGAATTGAGAATTTTTCAAATTTCAACTTTTTTTTTTTTATCAAGTTTTCACTTATAAAATTGTAAATGTTTTTCAAAGTAAAATTCATATTCAAACAAATCAGACGATGAAACACCTATTTCTTACCCTTTATTCATTTCATGTTTTGTGATCCACCATAGGTTCAAAGATGTTTCGAGGACATGTCCATTTTGATCACCACATATGAAGGAACACATAATCATCCCCTTCCATTTTCTGCAACTGCCATGGCTTCTACCACCACTGCAGCTGCCTCTATTCTAAGATGCAGCTCTTCATCAACGTCACAACAATCATGTTTACCAAATGTGGATCAAAATCTTCATGGAAAATTCAACTCTACTAATAGTACTACTTCAAATAATAATTTGTTAGCAACACATAATAATGCACCAACGTTTTACTTACCAAAAACATCAATATCCACTTCCCAATCACACCCCACAATTACTCTTGATTTCACTACAAACTTATCATCATCATCTACTCATCATACTTTAGTCTCTTCTCAAAGACATTCTTCCAATTCTCTCAAGTTCCCCACACCAATAATATCCTCATCAAGTAATAATTCTTCTTCATCCTTCAATTCCTACAATACATTGTGCAATAACTTCAATAGCCAAATTGGAGCTTCTTCATATCTTGGGACATGCTTTTCTAATCAGTCCTTGATCACTTCCAAGAACAATCAGAGTACAACCATTGAGTACAGTGACAGAGCCAGAAATTCTCACAAGTTGATTCAAACAAATGCAAAAGTGTCACACGTAGGGTTTGATCATGTGACTTAAAAACAAATTTTAGATCATTTTATTAATGAGTTAGGATTTCTTTTATATCAAGGAAAATAATCAATATAAGATGTACTAGAAACTATTTGTTTTCACCTTATTAGTGAAGTATGATTTTCAAAGAAAGAGATTTCTGGATCGATCAACAATTATTATTTCTAAGGACCCAAGTCTTGGCTTTTATTACAATGTATTCAAGAGAGTGATACTCATAGAGAGAACTCTAGCAACAGCTTGTAACATATATGGGGAAATAATCTCTCATGAAATATTTTTAATCTATCTTCGAGCAGTGGAATTTGAAGCTTTCTTGAACAGGTTTCCTCCATGACCATGCAATTGTGAGAACTGTGTATTACCAAAAAAAATTAGAAGGTTATTTGTGACCTTTAAAGGAGGTTTGTATAGAAGTGACCCTAGTGCACAGCTAAAGATTAATGTATTAGGCTGCCTTTTATTCATAACATTAGATTTTACGTACATTAAGCTATTTAGATAATTAAGTTATGTAAAAGCTAATCATAGATATCTTTACTTAATAACATATATAGATAGACAATAGATGGAATAAACAATAAATAAATTGGAGGAAATTCTTCAAAAGTTTACACCAACTTTCACTTAGACACTTAAACTTTTTCATTTAAACACCTAACGGGTCCGAATCGGTCATTTAAGTACTTTTTAATTAGCCTAAACTTTGCGTGGTTTTCACCTATCAAAGGCATGTAAAAGGCCTTTTATAGGTTGATGTGGCGTCCAATATGGTCAATAATAGTAACTTTACCCCACATACATATATTTTTACACTCTCTTCCAAAATTTAGCACATCAATTTCACCCTAATTTTTTTAAGATCAAATTCTTTTTCCTCTTTTTTTATCATTCTTAGCCACCATTTTTTCATACTTAAGCTCCTTCAATAGTGAATGAACATTGTAACAATAAAATATGAAGAATCTTTTAAAATTTTAAAATAGATCAATTGTAGGATTTAAATGTTGAAATAATCATGAAAACTTTTTTGAAAAAAATTGAAATTTACAAATGGGTGTGCATTTGATTTTTGATGAATTTTTTGAATTTAAAGTTTTTGAGTTGGCATTATTACAAACTTTTTTGGAAGACATGTGAGGAAAGATTGTCAATAAGAATACTCTAGTGAAGGGAAAACGTGATGATTTGGTTTATGGTGGATTTTCTCAAAAATAGTGTTAACTACAAAATTAAATTTTTTGTGAATTTTTTGAAATAGATTTTGGTGGATTTTGTTAGATCTGGAAGAAATCAAAGTTCAACAATAGGTATGGATAAGAGAATCGGAGTATGACGGAAAGACAAGTGATGGAGGGGGGATATGCCAGAAAAGACAAATGCAGAAGGGGGTATGCCGAAGAAGACAATGTGGAGGGGTTGGGGTTAAGTTCTTTTTTCTTTTTCTTTTTTGTAATTATTTGGAAAAAAAAATGGCAAGTGCCATTGATTTATCGGGCAATTTTTAAAATTTAGTTAAAATTAATTATTTAAGATTTATTTGGGGGAAAATGATAAATGTCCTTATATTCTTCGATGTTTTACACATCATCAACGGGTGTAGCATAAACAAATTATTTATTTTTTTTGATTGTGTAAAAAGTTCTTAAATGTAATGACCTTTTTAATTATTTTTATGTTATTGCATTATTCTTGCATCTTAGAGGTTTTTTGTAGCGGTCCCAAGTCATTTACACCTTGTCGGGACCTGTGGTTCGGTCTCCAGGTCATTCATTTGGTTGTTATGTTTGTTTTCATGTTTTAGAGTCTTAGCTGTTGAAATCATTGACTTCAATCAACATTCTTTGAAAAGAAATTCAAAATGGAATTTTATCAGTTCCTTTAGCTCATCGATGATAGACTTTGATCTAGACAAACTCTTGGTTTGTGTCCGGAAGCCTTCGTTGTGATTTTATCTAGTTTTGTGTATTTTTATTATTTTGGAGTTCAGAATTTTGTCGTTGATCAACTTTTGATGATTGGAATTTCGACTATGCCGCCAGCTTCGGAATATCGAATTTGTGCTAGATGAACTATTTATTTGGGTTCTAGAGTAGCCGGGTTCATTTTGAGTATTCAGTTGGGACTACGAAAATTTAAATGGGGTTGACTTTAGTCAATATTTTGCGAAAATAATTTCGGATCAAAATTTCATTTATACTGTTGAATTCGGAATATCATTTTCATACAAGTAGCATATTAGTTTGTGTTCATCGGATTCCAAACACATTCAGAGCACTCTTTTTTTTAACGTATTTGGCTAGTTTATTAATGCACCAGTAGTTGTTGGTGCACTGGCCATTTACGAACGCGATTGAGGCTCACACGATCGCAATGAGCAATTCAAATGCTCTATGCGATCGCGATCTGTTATCCCTTTACCCTTCGCCATCGCAGGTGCTAGGCACGCGATCACGATGTTCAGTCCGATAACTCTACACGATCACATTCTTGACTCAAGAGATCGCGATGTTCATTTTCCTTCAAATAGGGTGTTTAACATTTTCAGCTTATTTCTTCATCTTTTGACCTCTAAACTCAAATTTCCTCTATTTATAAATGTTGGAGTTTGCATATGAGCTTGGAAAACGTTGGGAATTGCATTTTATCGACTATTCTTCAATTATTGGTAAGATATAGTCTAATTTTATTGAATTTCATCCATAATTATTCAAATTTCATCAAATTCGTTCTTCACTTTATTTAATAAGTATTAGCTTGTTATTAGCTCGTTTTTATTTCAAATTTTGGGTATAAATTCCTTGTGATGAGAGAAATATTTTTATACCTTTTTTTGAAGTTTCAGATTACTGGGATCATTTTGACTTAGATTTTGACCTCGTCTATAATCATAGCTTTATGAATATCATTTGACTTGTATTAATGTGTTGATTATAGTTTTGTTAGTTTTGAAATTGTTTAATTTTGTTTGGAGCATTTTGGAGTTGATTGAGATATTTTCCTGGTATTTACGAGCTTGCGCTTCGGCCGACTGGTAAGCTATGGTTTACTGATCTTAGATTGAATTTATATTTAAAATAACAGTAGTAATTAGCTATCCTTGGATTGAGTTTTAGGATTCACACCCCTGACCCTATCCCCTTCTTTTAGTCTGGTATTTAGCCTTGCTTTGGTATTGTATTATGATTGTAGATTCTTTTGTGATCCTATGTGATTTTTATAGACTCTAGAATATAGATGATGGATTTTTAATGAAATTCCGTATTTTCAGACATCGACTAACTGTTTTCTAGATTGTTATAGTGATACCGTGCCTGTGCGGGGTTGATAGGAGCGATTGTGATATATTATTTTGTGGTTGTGCATGAAGTTGGTTTTGTGCCAAGATTCAATGTTTTTTATTTTAAAACCTTGCATGATCCTTTGGGCTCGTTTTCAGTATTAGGGGACTAAATGAATATAAATTGATGATTTTACTAGTTTTTTATGATAAAAGGGTTAAAATTAGACTTTTACACTGTTTTGAATAAATACTAGACTCAGTTGAGGTTGAGAGATAGACATTGAGTTTTCTACTAAGTTTAGACCCAATTGTAGCTGGGCATGATTATTGGCACTTAAGATTGTTGAGATAGACTCAATTGAGGTCCGAATACAGTGTGAGATTATGAATTGTATATGATTGTGACCTCTATGGAACTTGATGATCCAGGGTTGCAGGTGACCAGTGGAGAGGCATAGGAGGAGTAGAGGTATATGTTGCAGCCTTTCAGGGGTTCTGCCTACCGAGCTTGCGGGTTCAGAGGAGGAGTATACATGATTTTCTTAGTATACATAATGTCATCTTGCATACTTCTATCCTTGTTTTCTGTTTATTAGTTGTATTATCCAGTTGTATAGGTGGTCAGAGAATTTTTTTTTACTTGTATGTATCCCTTGGGTGTATGAGTGCTTTTTGGGATTTTAGTTTACTTGTTGTATTGATCAGTTCCTGGATTAACTTATGATCATATTATTTGTGTTTAACTTCATGCCTTGTATTATTTCATGACCTGCTTGTGGTTATTCCTTTCCTTTTATTATTTTTATTGAGGTTACCAGTACACCACCAAATCTTCTTTCTTTTATTATCTATTATTAGTTCAACATGGATTCGTACGTTCTTATCCTTTTTTTTAGAATCTTTGATACTATCTAGCTTGCTCATAGGATTGTTTACTTATCTATATCTTGTTTAGCTAGTTTTTTCGTGTGTTTACTCTACTTATTTGACTTGTGCAACATTTCTTTTATTATCTGTCTATTAACTGCTTTTATTTATTATATGCACCCAGTTTGTCTATGATGCCTATTGAGTACCAAATTACTTTGATTCTTTGGTACTCATACTATACTTCTGCATCTTCTGGTGCATATCCTAGTACGAGCACCCAACATTGAGTTATGATTTCATGCAAAGTTACTTATCATTACTGAGGTCGAAGATGGTTCTTAGTGATCAAAGCCTTCTTTTCCTCATTTTATCTTTACTTTCTGTCATTTGATTTTCTGAGACAGGTGTATTTATCATGTTTGGATTTCTACACTTCTTGATACTCTTGAATTTTAGTGACTCATGTACTTGATACCAGGTTTTGAGATACTTTGTTGGATATATTCTAGTTCTATTTTATTTTTTTTATTTCTATGGCCTTGTTTACTCTTTTTTTTATTTATCTTGCTAGGTGGTTCGCCTATAGTGGGATGAGGTGCCTTCATTACTTGATAAATTGTTCATAACATATTGGTATCAGACCTATAGGTTCATGGTTATTCTCTGTACATGATTCAATGTCTAGAGGAATCCCGCGAATGAGTACAATTATATTCGTATTCTATCTATGGGAGGCTACAGTGACATTTTTAGGAAATCATTCTCTTTTTATTTCTATGTCAAGTGTTATATCCTAGTTGGTCTCTTAAAATCTCACTTGTTCTTGTTCACTCTTCCGCAGATGGTACATATACTATCATCGAATGCAGCAGGAGATGGAAAGCCTGTCGCACCACGATTTAGAGCTCTATCTAGAGGATGTGCTTAAGGTCAACCCCAAGGTTAGGGACGTGCCCGTACTACAACACTTGTTAAAGTTGCTTCTCCATTCAGAGCTCCATATATTAAGATTGATCCCGTACCGATTCAGTAGCCACTTAACGTGAAAAGACCAGTTTTTATAGCATCTAAGTCAGTTCCAACACTGATTCTTACACTAGACATTCAATGTGTTTTGCTGCACTTATTGGGTATGGTGAATGGGCAGTGTATTGATGGGGCCCAGACATTTACTCAGGGGGTAGCCTTGGTGCTCTTGGTTTGAGGGGTATCATCTACTACTATAGCTCCTTCTTTTCAGATGCCTCCAGTTAAGACTTATGCTACTACATCACCTGTCTTCTAGTTCCTTCTGTTTTACAACTTATGCCTCCCAGCCCACTGATGTTTGAGGTGGATCAAAAGGTGTTAGGAAAATTCTTGAGATTGGATCCTCCTAGATTTACAGGCACTCTTAGAGAAGATGCCCAAGACTTTCTTGATACATACCAGGAGGGGTTGCATAACCTTGTCTTGTTGGATATTCATGGTCTGGACTTCACAGTTTATTAGATGAGTGGCTTGGTCAACAGTAGGTGAGATCCTTTATTGCTACTAGATTAATTAGTGCACCTTCCCCAACTTAGAGTATGTTTCGTGATGCCTTTTTAGGAGTGTATATTGTAGGGATATTTTAGAGTACGCGACAAAATAGAAGGGGGGGGGGGTTGAATAGTGTGTAGGAATTTCGAAATTTTTTGCTGAATTTGTGGAGCTAAGAAGAAAGCTGTAAATAAATGGACACAATGATTTATAGTGGTTCGGCCTTGCCTACCTCCA
>JBDJHY010000094.1:2444932-2455545 GCA_039654485.1 Withania somnifera
ATTTT
Organism: Withania somnifera; assembly: GCA_039654485.1. Lineage (NCBI taxonomy): Eukaryota > Viridiplantae > Streptophyta > Magnoliopsida > Solanales > Solanaceae > Withania > Withania somnifera. The sequence goes on from JBDJHY010000094.1 coordinate 2,444,938, forward strand.
ACTTATTGTGTTGGGGTTCAAAAAACATGCTAAAATGATGCAGAATTGATTAAAAACTGATTAGAAAACTTACCCAATGATGATCTTCCATTTCCTCTTCTAATTTTTCCAAAAACGAGGATTTTAGAGAAGGTTTACATGAGAATTATGAACCAAAATGAGAGAATAAATTGTTTTAAAACTTCATAGTGAACAAGCCTTCTCACTTTGTTCGTGGTGCCTCTTCGCGATTGCCTAGGTTAACGAGGGTCTTAGTTATCGCGATCGCGTATTATACATCATGATCATGGAAGGAAAATTCTTGGCTTATCACGAACGTGACCTTCCTTTTCGAGAATGTGATGCCTCAGTCAGCTAACCCTCCGCAAACGCATCCCATGCTTGCGATCGCGGAGGTCACTTGGGAGGGATAACAACAGCAGCAAATAACAACTATACAAGGAAAATTTTGGCTTTAGATAGACTCTCGGAATCCTTTCGGAATCTCATGATAACAAACTATCCATAATAATTTTGACGTTCTAGACTCAATTGAACCATCAAAACATGAATACGAGGTATCCTTGACCCCATATCCGCTAAGGATCCATTTTTAACTAAAAACACCAAAATGCAATCGGGCCTTACAAAAAATCTAAAATACCTTATTCTAGCCAAAAAAAAAACCACCTCCTGAATTCAAAGAAATCATTGGATTTTCGATCCCGACACTCTATGCTTGATGTTGATCAAAGTCAACTATTTCACTTATAATTCAACTTTTAGCCTGTCTAATCGCCCAAACTCACCATGGAAGGTTTAAAACAGGAAACAAAGGTGCTACTAGGCCAAACTCCATATTCCGAAGCTAATAAAACTGATGAATTTCTTATATAAGGTCCCGAATTCCAAATGACCCTTATAGTTTCTTATTTCACCTTCTAAGGCGCTAAAACTCAAAATTTTCAGAAACTCACATCTAATCTCACTTTGTTCCCCAACCAACCATGAAACTACACTTAGTTTGACATAATAAAGCTACAGGAAGGGTATAATGGTCAAAATACATTAAAAGCTGAAAAATAACATTGAGGGTCATTACAACGTCCACCATTAAAAAATCATATTCATCCTCTAACATCAGAAAGAAAAAGACGTACTGGCTCATCCCATACTTAAAGCATCCTTGCAAAGCCTGACTTTATCTCTCAAGTGAGCTTCTCAAAATGGCACCACCACAATATAAGACATGTCTGAAATTTTTGAGACATAACTAAGAACCTACACCCCACAAATAGTCAGAAGTCAACCACCACTACAATAACCCGGTGTATTATCATGCCTTCGTGAGGATTAAGATACCCAACTTTACTCCATAAAATCGATCCAACTAGAAATCTCCACACCACTATTCAATTATCAAATAGACTTACCTTTTCATCTCAACCTGAATTTTCTGGACCAACAACACTTCAAAAACCAAATATAAAGCCAAAGACCAATTATCACTTGCTCAGAAGGTGCACACATTACAACTGACTTACTCATAAATGTGATATCCTTCAGCTTAATCATCCAATATAACTTAAACTATGCAATTTGATCACGAATCAGCTTAAACTCATCAAAGAGGAACTCAACTAGTCTAGACGTTAATACCTAAAATTGTTTTAACACTTTTTTACTTTCATAATAAAATGCATACCCACTAGTCTCATAGAAGAAAATGACATGACATACTTACCATCAATCCACTATCCAACATAAGCTATAACTGACAGTACTCATAGGTATAACCAATGACCAAAGTAATCATGCAACTCGGATGAAACACTACACGAACCAAAATATCAAATTTGCCTCACCTAGTAAGTAATCTTACTAATGCGAACACATTGATGATGCTCTACCTCAATATAGACATATGCATATTTTGACTCATATCAACTAGATGCCTGAATATCCAAACGTTGAGGGAGACCACATATACAACCCAGCAATTAAACTGTCCCACAACCAAGCAATGTCACAACAGCCCAAAGTCATGCATACAATACCCAAAACTAGTATTGCTACCATTGATGGTAAAACTAAGATATCTGACACTTCCTCGGTCACTTAACAAGAAGGTAGCTAGTAGATTGCCCGATTTTCCACATACAGCGATACTGATGAACCAAAACCTACAGAGACGAACTCAACCAACAAAGCGACCCTTATGGCCTGAGAGATCCAATATCTGGGAAGGAAATAAATCCTACCCCCATAATGCCTACTACTCTTAATGCACCTACATTCTCGGGAAATCATCCAACAATCCCATAAATGTCATCTCTAGGATTCTCATAGTAGGAACACACAGTACTTCCACGAAAATATCCCATCCGTAGTGTCGCTCCTTCATCCTAACCACTAAGATCCTCTTTTGATTTACTCGTAATATTGCATTTCTAGTGCCCAATACCAAACTCCCCTAATTATCTGAATTCCATAATCCTTGAACCCTTTATGTACCCAATGTCTGATTCGGTTACAAACATAGTTCTAAACACACTTAATTCATCAAAACCCAACACAGTCACCATGTCTGTAGATGGGATCATGAAGGCAATGTTAACAGAAGATCATGACACCACTAGCTCCTCACTCAACAAAAGTTATAAAAAGGTAAGTCTACTCACACACCATAACCCAATGGAGCATCAATATAAGATCCGTACCCCGATCCATCAATAAAGAAATAACTCACCGAGGAAACACACTAATAGATGTCAGCATAAATCGAATGGCATACCAAGAAGAATACAAAGTACATATATACATAGGAGATAGTAAATCCCAAAGCCATTACACAAAAGAGTCGAGGGCAACCCTAAACTATATCCATACTAGCCGAGTCAAAAATCCCCACCTCAGAACTAACCGAACGAATATCGGGATATCACTGAGCCTTCACTCATACTTTTTGAAACCATCATTAGACAAAAATCCTTAGAAAATACATTGCCACTCTCTGTAACTCTTAATCGTACTCCTCTTCTTTCTAAAGCAAGATTTCTATTACTCTGAATTCACACCTTGTATGTCGAAAACTTGCCTTACCGAAAGATGATGATATCAATGTCAATCGTAATAGTACTTCTCATCGTGCTCAAGATACTAAATCATAAATCGAGTCAAATCCATGCCAACCTTCAAATGTTATGCTTCAATCATTACTGGATTAGTTAAATTCTCATGCCCAATCTTAGAAGAAATACCCAATCTCTCCAAAAATTTATCATATCATAAGTATATACTTTTTATTTGTCTCCAAATGTCTATATAACTCATCACAATAGTCGATGTTGAACCATCGCACTTGCATTATTACTTTTTAGACTCGAAGGATAAAATCTACATAAATTCTTCAACTCCAAACCAGGAGCCCGTGTATGCCATCTTCTCCTCTATTACAGACCCTTGATTCCTCAATTTGAATCCACAAAATTATTTAAACACCTCAAAATCTCTAATGCACCATCTTCCTAGCTCTTTCCTTAACTCATCCACTGTTTTTCCCTTCAAATCCCTGAATAGCCTAACTTTGGCTACACATCCTTCCCATTAATCTATCACCTCCTCTTTAGTACCACATACTGTACCAAAACCACACGATGATGCCTTCATTGAAATGCACAAGGCCAAGAAAAAGTCTCCTTTACGGATGAGAGAATGTAATGAAATGATTAGAGCTAAATGGGACCAAGGGCACGCAAAAAAAATCAAGAAGCAGAAGTTTTTCCTAGAGTTTCAAAGCCTCTCGAAGATAAGTAATGAACTTCTCCACACCGATCTGCGAGACTCTACTAAACTTGGTTCGTATACAATAGGACCTATGAATTTAGTGCTTTGATACCAACTTATCACGCCTCGAAATCCAGGCGTAATGACACTTACCTTCCCACCCGGTAGGTCAGCCTAACTCACGACGTTAAACGAGATAAAAAACAATTTAAAGAGGAAAGCAATTACTACATAATATAAGTAATAATCTAGAGAACATGCTGAAATCATCTAAAAAAATCCCTAAGATTAGGTGTCATTGTACATAGCCACTTAATGAAGTTTATACAATGTCTTACAAGATCGTAATGTCTTTCAATAAGGTAAAAACTTCAAGATAGATTAGAGAGCCTGGAGACTGCGAATGAGCGGCAGCTACCTCTAGAGATCTCCAAGAAGCAGATAAGTTTGAAAGGAAGGAGTCACGACTAATCCACTACAATACCTGCATGAGAGTGTAGAAAAAGCAATGGTGAATACAATTCAATGGTACTCGGCAGCAGCCTCGGATGGTCTAAAATAAAGACCTAATGACTACTCCTAAAATCCAATCACCCTACAATACTACGACTCATAAACCATTTATATACAAAAGGCCAGCTAACAATACAAAACAAGTTATGTATATCAAAAGTACCTCTCACAAAAAGCAACTATCACTATTTCAGTTACCATAGTAATCACCTCAGGATAATCCATAGTATCAAATCAAATCAATAATTAATGAAACATCAAGTAATCTTAAGAAAGTACAAGTCATCGACAGGGAAGACAATTCAAATAGAAGCAATTTCAATAAATGTAATGCGATGTGCAAATATCGTGATGCATGTCTGCCTTATCTCTCCCAATACATGCCCGACACAGACCTCGACATGTCGTATCCCAATACTTGGATGAAATCTTAGGTTCATATATAATATTAATGTATGGCAGAAATCTCAGTCATTAACCATATCAATGCTTAGCAGAAACCTTAGGTCATAAATCATCTCAATGTCTGGCTAAAAACCTCAGGTCATAAATCATATCAATGCCTAATAGAAACCTCGGGTCATAAATCACCATCTGAAAGAAATATTAGATCATAACCATCTACTGTGAAAAACTCAGGCACCAAATCAGAAGTATCTCAACGTCCGGTAGAAGACCTCGAATCCCCACATCCCAAATCAGAATACAGTAAATAAACCAAGTCATCACGGGGTATACAATTATCAAGTTGCATTTACCCTAACCTCCACAAAAATTCACAACAGGGATCGCGACAGCGGAGAGCAACGAGGGTCTTAATCATCGTGATTACGTACTATATATACGTCGCAATCGCGGAAGGAAAATTCTTGGCTCATCCCGAACACAACCTTCCCCTTCACGAACAATGCTTTCGCCAGCCAACCCTCCGCGAACGTGGCCCATGCTCGCGATCACGAGGGTCACCTGAGAGGGATAAAAGTAAACAATAATTACACAAGGAAAACTTTGGCTTCGGATAGACCCTCGGGATTCGTTTGTAATCCTTTGACAACAAACCATATTTGCATACATAATAATTTTGACGTTCTGGACTCAACAGAACCATCAAAACACGAATACGAGGTCTCCTTGACCAGATACCTACTAGGGGTCCATTATTAAATAAATGAAAATATCCTTGAGGCTTACGAAAAATCTAAAAGACATCATTCTAGTCTCAAAACCACCTTTCGATCCAATGGAATCATCGGATTTTCGATCAGGGAACTCTAAGCTCGAATTTCGATCAAATTTAACTATTTCACTTATAATTCAACTTTTAGTCTGTCTAATCACCGAAACTCACCACAGAAGATGCTACTAAACCAAACTTGGCATTTCGGATCTGATGGAACTGGCGGATTTCTAATGTGGTCCCGAATTCCAAATGACCCCTATAATTCCTTATTTCACCCTTTTAAGGCCCTAACTATTTTCAAAAACTCACATCTAATTTCATCCTGTTTTCGAACCACACTTAGTTTGACATAATGAAGTTTTGAGAAGGGTAACATGATCAAAATACAGTGGAAGTAGAAAATGACCTTGAAGGTCATAACAATAGCTAAAGTACTAGCTTAACGTTATATTAATTGTGATAGTGGTGACTGTCTAGCTCAATATGTGAGTTTCAGGGCGACCCGATTAGGGGTCTAAAGCCAAACTTTAAAAAGAGACCAAAAAAAAATTAAATATGAAATGTTTTAACCTTTTTAGACGTGAAGTCAAATTTTCTAGTTGATATATTTTAATTGAATAAATTTTAAAAATAACTAAAACAAAAATATATACATATGAAGTAAGAATATGAACAATGAAATTTTTAATGAAAAAAATATGGTATAAAATTAGATGATAAAAGTCACTCAAGATTTTGGTAAGTTAATCAAAATAATGTTGGCTATTAAATGCTTGAAATTTTAAAGAGACACCAAAAGGTAAATTTTAAAACTTTTCTAAGCAAACAAGAATGTAATTACCTAAAGCTACTCTATTTATTGTAAGGTACCATATTAGAAGGTAAAAAGTTATTTTATTTTTTTCCCAGAAACTTATCTGCAAACCTAATAGTACATAGATTTCTTTTCCACAAATAATACATATGGAACACATCTTTAGAAAAAGGGACCCTAAAAGAATTGGGGCCCAAGCCGTTGCTTTAATAGTCTTATGGTCTGAGACAGCCCTGTGCGAGTTCTAGCCAGCATAGACACAGTAGTAACTCATCTTTGAATATGATGCAGTAAATGGCAGAAGCACATATTAGAGAAAAGAGCTCAAAGCTTTCTAGCTGTGATGCTTACTTTGAGATGGTTCAAAGCAAAAGGAAACTGTCCCATAAATTGCAAGACTCTTTAACAGCTGCATTTGCAAAAATTCCAGTTTCATCCTTCCCTCGAGTTCCAGGAGGCAAAGGTTTTCCATAACTTATCAGCTTTCAATTAATTGATCACTCTGTTCCGTTTTATGTGACATTATTTGCTTTTTAGTCTGATTCAAGTAGAATGACACATTTATTATATATATATGAAAGAAAGAGTTACTTTAAGACTTCTAGTTTTACGCCTAACGATATGATTCCTTTTTGTTCCAAATATGTCATAGCATGTTTAAGATTATAAGTATCAAAAGTAAATCTTTTCTAAACTCGTGCCTAGTCAAATAGGTTACTGTGGTGGAGCAAGAATTTTTTGCTAAAGAGATTCAAGATATAAGAAGTAAGCGCCGAAGAAGCCAAGGAAATTCAATGATTGTTATATATATATATGGAAGAAAATAAAATTGTAGTGTAAGTTTTTAATGAAAGGGGTTCTTTTTCCCATTTGCCCCGGGCTCCACCCTCGACAAGTTCACATAAAGTAGGATGGAGAAAGTAGTGATTAGTAGTACTAGGTTCTTTTTTCTGCATCCTGAAAGGTTCTTTTGACCTTATTTCAGTGATTGAAATAGACGCTGAGACTTTGATACGCGATGCTGTCGAAATTCTTTCTGAATCCAACATCCTGTCAGCTCCTGTGATGGATTCAGCTGTTCAGGATAGTAATGACGGGAGAGAAAGATACTTGGGAATACTTGACTACTCTGCTATTGTTCTTTGGGTGCTGGAGAATGCAGAGACAGAAGCAGCCGCTTTATCAGCCAATTCTATCGCGGTTGCTGGAACAAGTGTAACTGCTGCCGGTGCTCTTGGAGCACTGGCGATGAGTGCAACAGCAGGTCCTGCTGTTGCTGCTGGCCTAACTGTTGCTGCAGTTGGTGCAGCCGTGGCAGGTGGCGTGGCTGCTGGAAATGGGTAAGTTGGGTGAGGATTTCTACAAACTAATACTTCAAGAAAAACCCTTTAAGTCAACAAAGGTAAGCTGCTCTTGCAAAAAGAATTCCCTTAAGCTTTTAGGACATTGTTTGATAGTATACATTGAATTTGTGAGGATTTTATTTACTTAATTATATCCTCAACTAAATCCAATTTTGACCATTATTTTCATATCCGTAATAGTGCAAAACGAAGATCGGGCTCCAAGTTGTTCAAGAATAGTGGAGTTGAGTTTCTCGACCTTTTGACCTAGGATTAGTGATCAGTTCTATTTCTCGATGGGTGGGGAAAGGGATATAACTCAGAGGTAGAGTGTCATTTTGACATGGTGGAAGTCATCCATTCGAGCCTAGTTATCCCAAACCCTCATGTCCAGGCCTAATGGGCCAAACACGTGGAAATTTATGGCGGTGAGACATGAACCGAGGATATTTGTGTGCTCTGTTAATTTACTGAATCATATGGCCACATAGTTATTTATTTTATAGTATCTTCAACTTGTCTGAAGACAAGAAATCATACCATTGGAATGAAAATAGTTACTTATTTTGAAATATATGAGAGACATACAATAACAAAATATACTAGGTCTGGGAAGGTAGTGTATATGCAAACTTTGCCGCTATCTTGGGAAGTAGAGAGACCATTTCGGGTACACCCTCAGATGCATATATGACTGATCTATGTATCTATATTTGCAGGTGAGGTCTATTGTAGAATCCTACCATTGGGCACCTTTTATTCCAGTAACTACAGATAGTTCTATGTTGAGTGTCTTGCTGCTAGTATCAAAATATAGGCTGCGGAGTGTACCGGTGATTGAAACCGGGAAGCCATTCATTAAGAACTTGATAACTTAATCAGATGTGATACAGGGTCTTGAAGAATGCAAAGGAAGGGATTGGTTTGACGGTATTTCTGCTCTTCCTATATCAGATCTTGGTCTCCCTTACATGTCGTCAGATGAGGTCAGGTAATTGTATAGACTGATAGTATGTCTTTCTGATAACACAAAAGCTGATGACGCGAAGTTCTTGATTTCTAAACGTGCACCAGGTTATTAGCATACAAAGTGATGAACTGATTTTGGAAGCATTCAAGAAAATGAGAGACAATAACATTGGAGGTCTTCCGGTTGTTCAAGGACCAAAAAGGAAGATTGTTGGCAATGTAAGCCTAAGAGATATCAGATTCTTGTTACCCAAGCCTGAACTCTTCTCCAATTTCAGGTATATTTTAGAGCCAAACTTGTTTGTCCTCTTGATATATCTGATCAGTTTCAAGATCATTAGACTCTCAATCTTAAGGATACTTGAACTACAGTAGAAATGATGCATTTCTGTCCATGAAACTCGCACTTTCAAGTTTTTTCTATATTTCACTATTCTCTCCATTTCATTTTATATGACATTTAACTTGGCACGAAGTTTAGGAAAGAAAGTAAGACTTTGGCCACATGCAAAAGTATCTTTATAACCAGAGCATTGTCATAAAGTATAAAGTGGAAAAGTTTGAAGTTAAAGAGTTCCCAAAATAGAAAATTATGTCCCTCTTTTTTGGGAACAAATTGAAAATGGAAGTTTCATAAGAAGATAGCACAGTGGGAGTATGATTTATAGTAATAGCTCATTAATTTGGAGTACTTTCCTTCTGATTGCAGACAGTTAACTGTGAAGGACTTTATAAACATGGTTGCTTCGGCCCCATGAACCTAGTAAGGTTGCTACACCAATAACGTGCAGGAATGATTCTACTCTTTGTAATGTGATAGACATTCTTGTTTCCAAGTCAGTTCACAGGATATATGTGACAACTGGTGAAGATGATGAAGTTGTTGGGGTGATTACACCCAGAGACGTCATCTCTTGCTTCATCTTTGAACCACCATATTTTTTTGATAACTATTTTGGACTTCCTCAACAAGAAATGTTTGGAGGATGATGCTACCTCTGCTGTTGAATAAGTATGAAGTGTGTGTGCAAATGCAAATCTTACCAGTTTAACATGCTCAAGATTTTCCTTTATGTCAGTACAATGGTTTGGTTTCTCGTATCTGTTTGAGCAGTTTTCAATCAGCTCATTGAACATCATTCCTACAATCAATGAATTCTGTCATATGAAATTCCTCTACCCAATAACTGCACTTTGAATACATATCTACTAGTGATATTCCAGTTAAGAGTGTAAGACGCTCGGTGTTCCCAACGAACTCTTTAATTTATGATGGAGAAGTCATGAATTGAGAAAAGAATGTTTTATTATTTTTATCGACTAAAAAGGTTATCAAATGAATTGTAACTGCAATTGAAATGATCAATTCTATTATTTTTTTAAGAAGACGGTATGCGTCCACTCAGACTCAAACCAAGATACATAACCACTGCTTCATAAGAGCAGCTTTTTCTAACAATTTCACCATAGCGGCTTTGTCTTGAACTCATAATAAATAAATAATCTTTGACTTTGAGCAAACCATTTTCAGTTTAGTAATAATTCAAGTGGATTCACTACAGTTTAGTAATAATAATGCACATGAAGAGATGTTTTATATATTTATTTTGTTGGTATAAACATCGGATGCTGATAAGTTTTTTCCGAGATACTCAACTTCCATGAGAATTTGCTTTGTATTGTGAACCTGGGTACATTTGTGATGCAGAAAGCAAAACATTTATTCAGTAAGTTACTGAACTGTGCTATACAGGATGCATACAAATGACTAAACAAGAAGAAAAAACAATATAATGAAAGATCTCTTTGATCAGTAAAACTTATTATTAAGGTTTCCACTGAGTTTCCCACTTTGGTTCCCACTGAGGTTTCCACTGTTTGTAGCTCCTTCTTGAACCTGAATTGAGTACTGCATATGCCAGAGAACGTCTTCTACTGATGGCCGCCTACTTGGTTCTATTTCAAGGCAGCTTATCGCTATCTGGACCGTCGTTTTCAATGATTCATATGCAAATGTACCCCGA
>JBDJHY010000094.1:2485978-2498319 GCA_039654485.1 Withania somnifera
CTAGGAAGACCTTTGTTTTCCGTTTTGGCTCATTCATGTTGGTCTTAGTGGATTGATGAGACAAGTTAAAGTTTTAAGAGGAATGATTGACTTGAGTCAATATTCGGAGTTAGAGTGTTTGGATTTAAAATTCAAAAATTTAATTGGTTTCAGTAGGTTAAGGAAACCTCGAATTCATATTATGATGGTTCCATTTATTATGGAACATCGAATTTAGTATGTTTGCATAAATGGTTTGTTTGCACGGGGTTCCGAATGAATCACGAGGGTCCATTCGGGGACAAAAATAGTAGAGGTTACTGACCATGTGCACCTGTTTATTAGTGCAATAAGTAATAATAAATAATTTATTTTATACTAAAGTCAATCCACTAAACCTTTTCATAGGTAATCAAATTTGACCTTGATTAGTTTCGACAGAAAAATAGAGAAAGATCAAGTTGCTAATAAACCAAGCATTGGAGTAGGCTAACCTAAAACCCAAGGTGTCACTCCTTTCTCCCAACATTTATCTCAACCACGTATCATTACAGAAAAGGGATATTTACATTGAGAAAAGAAAAATATTTGACTTCTCTTGGGAGCAAAAAAAATTAGTGAAAATTTTCTCCAACTAGCTTGAGACAATGTAATTTTGGAACAATTTTTTTTTACCAGAATGAAGTAATTCTTGAAGTTGGCCGACTTTAGGCATTGATGTATTGATTATTGTCATTGTGAGTCTACTGAGCGGAGAAGTTAACTGCAAAGCATAGCTGGTGGACATAGACATTGTGCAAGGCAAAGAAGTGCTAAAATTTGGATGACATAAGAGGAGATTTTCGAGACTAATTAATTGGGTAATATTTCCAGACACTTTTTCCATTAATTCTCATTGATTATATCATGATGTTTCCCTTGAATCTTTGATTTTCAAGAGTCAAATTTGGAGGTTGTGGTCATAACTTTAACTTTGAGTTTTATGTATTTGAACAACGAATTTGGTTTGAATTTTGATGAAACTTGATATTTAGATTTTTCAAGTTATGAGTAACATGATTATGAAATAAAATTTTCATATTTGCCCTTGAGGCTCGGATTTGACTTTTTGAATTGACTTTTTAGATCCGATTTTAAAGTATGACAATATGGGTGTTAATAGTTTTATTTTCTTATGTAAAATTCATAGTTGAATAGATTGGGATCATTTGGAAGAACTTCGGAAGAGAAAGACTTTTACCTGAGTGTTTAATCTTCCTTAAAGTCAAGTTGAAGTTTATATGATTTTCTATAAAGTATTAACAATTGCTTGCTACTTGCCTGGTGATTTGGGGTGACATGGGTGCTTTGGAAATAATATTATGTATCATGTTGGGTTTAAAAATGAACAAGTTAGAATAATATGAATACTTGATAAAGTTGTAGAAACATAAGTATACTTGAATTGTGTTGTGAATTTTTTGACTTGAATCACGTTGTTGAAATGATGACTTGAGTATAATCGAGGCTTAAATATATACTTTCTGATTAAAATGCCCATATAAATAATTGGCAATCTTGAAATCACTAATCATGATGCCTGATAGGCTAAATTGAAATGAAAAAACTAGTATTGATAGAGATTTCCCATGAGGGGCCTATGTTATTGAATTTAAATTGCAAATTGTAATATTTCCCATGATTGATATGTGAAAATTGCTCACTTGGTGATATTTGATCATGAAACTTGAATTATGTCTTGATGAGGTTACTATAACTCGTGAATATTGACTATTGGTTGGACATTGTGCCTTGATTAAGATTATGATAAAGACACAACAGAGACTTTGACTCAATGTCTTGTGAGAAATGCATAGCCAAGATTCTGACCCGTGCCTATATTATTGCAATGATACAATCGAGACTCTAACTGAGTGTCTCCATAGTTGAAAGGTATAGCCGAGATCCGACTGCATACCTGAATTGAATAATTGATATTGAACAATTTTACTGAATCAAGAAATACTATCTGTTCTGATTTATTTTGGTCTTGAGATCCTCGTTGTTGATTTTGGTAGTTGATAAACTTAATTTTCGTGACACTTTACTTCTATTACATGATTTGTTCAGTTAGTGTAGTTGATTATGCTTGTTGTATCTGTATAAATTATTGTTGGGCTGCTAGTTACATCTGTTACAGGTTGTAGTATTTAGAGGATCGGTTGACAGTTAGGAGAATTTGTTTTCTCTTTATAGTCAAACCAGCCAGGGACGTTGCTGAGTACCATTGATCTTGCGTTCGTTTTTGATTTTCTGCACTCTAGTGCAGGTACAAAGCCCCAGACCTCATGAACTTCCGCTTCTACTTAGTATAGGGATATTCGAGCTTTTTGAAGTTGTTGATTATCTCTTCATCAGTGCCATGACTTATTTATCTTAGTTGTTTGAGTCTTTACTTTCTAGAGACTTATTGATACCAGTATCTTCTCTGTATGAACTCTTAAAAGTTAGTGGCTTATGACGGTGGTAGCCAATTCTTGGGTTATGTAGTTGGATTTATACATTTAGTTTTATTATGATAATTACTCTAACTCATTTAACATAATTACTATCATTACGATTTGCTTTTAAACTATCTCTTAAAAGTTATTTAGACCATGAGCTAGGCTGACCTATTGGGTTGGTAGGGCAGGTGCCATCGCACTGGATTTTCTAGGCGTGACAAGTGAGTACGAAATAACGGTACTTAGTAACATCGTTGGTCTAAGCATAAAGAGATGATGCAAACTTCTAACATCCAACCACCCTTCACAACTATAATCTGCATACAACAATAAACAGTAGCCCAGTATGGTATAAGCCTAATAAATGAGAGAAAAAAAACAAGTAACAGAGATCTATAGTTTTATAAGTTCAATAATAAATCACCGGCCATAGAGTCAGATATCAGTTAAAAATAATAGGGCAGCAGTGCTCTCAAAATAATCTCAAATCAGAAATATATATCAAATAATCTCAAATCACCAATTGGGCAGATGGGAAAATCAACATAAACTCAATAAAAATGCAATCAATGCATAAATAATCGTGATGCATGTCTGCCCTATCGATACATGCCCGAAAGAAACCTTGGCGCATTGCATCGATATTTGGAAGAAACCTTAGGTGATATTTATATATCAATATGTGGTAGAAACCTCAAGTTCTATTTATGTAACAATACCTTGCAGAAACCTCAGGTACTAATATCTGAATTAACTCAACAATGTGTGTCTGGTAGAAACCCTAAATCCTCACACCCCAAATCATCACCACTCCATTCACAAATAATAATAGATATGAACATACCAATGCAAGCATGGAGAGTGGCACCAAATCAATTTACAATAATAAATCAATCCATCAAGAAGATAGACAATCATCAAGTCACTCATATCAATTTAGCCTCCACAGGACTTCACAAAGTGATTCATTTCAAATCAACATCTATCATAAGGCAATCCCATTATATCTCTAGTCCAACATGACCTAATCAAATTAAGGCATATCAACCAACTTAAGAGACAAGTTACCATTATGAACTCGAAATCATGTTATTAAATAATTTTTTATTTTAAACCCGACATGCTTGGCACTAGCACCTGGGTGGATCTCATCATTTAACCCACACGTGCACCCTTATTATCTCCATTATTATCAAATAAAATCAAGTAGAAAATCATGATATAATCAAGTTAGCCATTCAATCCTAACATTTTATACAAAACCAAGAACCTTAACTTGCCCTAAAAACGAAAAAATATCTCAATCATGCGCCTTGCCCTTCCTTAGAGCTCCCAAATGAGCACAATCTAGTTAAAACACAATACAATTAAGAAAAAAAATGAAAATCAATACCATATTTCTATATTTTTGAATATTATTAAAAAATCAGCTCAGGCCCACGGGGTTGAAACCGGAATTTTATTGCGAAAACATGTTACTCATCACTTGGAGAATCTCATCCATTTCATGGTTCAAAATCAAGTTTTTGTAATTTTTGATTTTGTACTCTAAACCACCATTTTTAAATTCAAAACCTTCAAATTCTATGTGATAATCATGTTAAAATGATTGAAAATCGATGAACAAGGCTTTAGAATCATTACCCAGTTGATAAACCTCAAAATTCTCCTTTTTGTTCTTGTTAAATTGAGTAAACTATGATTCTAAGTATCAAAATAATAAAAGAGTTCGCGTTTTAAACCCTCAATACCTAGGTACATAGGCACAGCGATCGCGGCCACCTGTTGTGACAACAACAACATAACAGCTAACACATATGATTTCAAAGACTTTGAATGGACCCTGGGGGTTTGTTTGGAACCCCGTGAAAAGAAAACATTTATGCAACCATACTAATTTTGGATTTTTGAACCCAAGGAACCATTAAAACACGCGTACGGGGTCTCCTTGACCTGATACTCGCTAAGGTTTCATTTTTAATTAAAATCACCAAAAATGCCAATAAGTGACCTCATTCTAGACCAAAAACCAACTTTTTAATCCAAGAAAATCATCATATTATTAATCCAGGCACTCTAACTTCGATTGTTGATTAAAGTCGACCATTCTTCTAAAACTTTAACTTTATCCCATCAAACCACCCAAAATCACCCGAATAGGCTAAAAGTTAAAACGAAGGTTCTACTGGATCAAAATAAACATCCAAGATGTAACTAATGAATTTTTATTTTAAGGTCCCAAACTGCAAACTGACCCTAGAGTTTTTGTATTTATCACTTTAAGTCTTCAAACTAAAAAATTTCCAAAAACTTATTCAATATTCTATCCATTCCCGAACCAACCATGGAATCAAACTTAGTTTAGTATAATGCAACTACGAAAAGGGTAAAGCAGTCAAAATATGCAAAGATAGGAAAAATGACCTTGAGGGTCATTATAAAGGTAGACTTTTCTAGCAATGATAGAGTCACCTAATGGCGCGAAGACTGAAAAGTGGTCAGATGAACTATTAGTATAGACTCCAAAATAAATAAAAATAAACAGGGAAACAAAATACAAGGTGGCACTGACTGCCGTCGGTGCTAGAAGAAGTCCTTTGTTGAGCTAGGAGAGTCTTCAGTACTGTCGCAATTAAAGTAGCCTGGGGTATGTTGCCACCATACCTAGATGTGAGAAATCTCTAATTCTATGGCCTGGATTTCCACACCCAAAACATCCCTTTTAAAGGCACTCCTGAAGCCTGTGGCCCAACTGGCCACTCCGATAGCAAACTCCCTATCCATATTTACACTCTCCATGGTGTTCTTTCCATATTTAACATAGGTGGGTTAAGATTGTCCTCTATTAACACCACCATGAGAAGCTGATCTCACTGACTTGTTCTGCTGACTCTGAGCTGATCTGACACTATAAGAAGTGGCACTAGCTGATGAAGGGGTTGGAGCCTTGCCAATACTGATGTCTGCGACCTCCTTTGGACTTAGTCTGACTGAACTCTAAAGGACCATCCTTTTTCCTCTTGCTGCGATAAGTCTCCTTTAACTTTTCTTATCACCCTCTATCTTCTCCAGGTAACTACCAGGTGAACTATATCCATGTGACCGTTCATCAAAGTGGATGACTTCCCTTCCTTTATTAGGTAAGGAGCAAGGTGAGATACAAACATAACTATGTGGTTGAGCATATCAGCAACCATGTCTGGGGAATTATTTAGACATTTGGGTGAATTTCATATAGTACTCAGCAACTATCAGGAAGCCCTGCTCTAGACTCATAAACTCTCACATCTTCTCCTCTCTCTTCTCCCTTAGTAAGAATCTACCCATAAAAGTCCCCTAGAACTTAAACCAAGATGGAGGAGTTGCACCTGCCAATTGATTCTTCTTACACTGATCTACCCAAGATCGGTCCATATCCTTCAACTGATACAAACCCAAGTTTACTCTTTCAACCTCTAGCTCCCTTATGATGTCACAAGTCCATATGACCTCCTCAATAAACCTATATGGATCCTCAGCTAATTTAGAACGATGAAACTCTAAGGGGCTGCATTATGAGGAAATCCTTAACTTTGGCTGCACCAGCATCCTGAACAACTGGCTGGATAGCGGGAGCTGCCATTTGTTGTTGAGTATATATATATATATATATATATATATATATTGAGCTGCCATATGATAACTTAAATAAGTTGAGCTACTTAAAGTATCCACGCATGAACGCCCCTAGCATATATATATATATATACTCAACTTAAATAAGTGTACACCAAGAGGACTAGCTATGCAATAATATATATATGCTCAACTTATTTAAGTTATCATATGACATATATGCTCAAGTTAAATAAGTGTATACCACGAAGTAGCTATTCAATGCATGATCAAATGTAACTCCCACAATTTCAGTAAATGAGGTTAAGCAAACTCAATAGACCGTAAAATAAGTCTTCACTGTTTAAATGTATGAAGGACTCATAAAACATCTATAACTATGTTTTTTTTAACAGGATAAAAAATACTCAGTTAAAATCATTTTCAAGTTCTGTCATTGACAATTATGGAAAGTTCTATAACCAACATATAAAATCACATGAGCAGACATTGACTTCAGCCTGCATCCTGGCTGATGAGTGCACTATACCCTGCCACAGATACAATACCTAACATTAACCTATTGGATTCAACTAAGTTAGTTTTGTTATCAAAATGCCTATTAGTCAATAATATCATCTTATGATTGGTAACATAGTTATGGCACGGGATCTTTGAACCCAAATTTTCTCAATGTTAATACTATTCTCAAAACCTGACACCTTCTCCTAACTTAACCAGTGAAGATATTTTTAAGTTTAACTGATCAACTAAAATTATCTTAGCCTCTTCGGACGAAATTTGCTATATATATGTTCTGACTGGGACTAGAATTTAGATAGAACCAAAACATTTTTCTCAAAATTAATGATTCTAACTCAGAATTATCCATCGTTCATTAAAATATGACTTTCAGTCTTAAAACATGTTTAACTCAAGAATTACCAATATATCATAATAATCCAGACACTTAAAACCAAAATGGGTTTTACCTTGAAAACTCAATAATTTGCGAGTGATGAACATGATTCGTACATTCAACTTCAAATTATGAATACATGGTAGCATTTCTTTTCCTTTACTAACAAATATCATAAATCTAACTATGACTCAAAGGACATTAATTCATGATATAAAGTGCATAATTTTATATAAATTACTCAATGAACAGTAGGAGATATGCTCATGAGGGAACTCATAATATGATTGATGAATTGGATAACCCTAAAATTATACCACAAACTTCTCAACTTTTAAATTCAGGGTTTTGGACACAAGGGTAAAGGGAGACTCTTTCTCATTAACTCACATACCTTTTGAAGCCTTAAAGCAACATAAACGAGGATTGAAGGAAGTTCTTGAAGCCTTTGAAGAGGAACCTTAGGCTTATGAGTTAGGAGAAAAAATCTACACTAGTTACTTTTATTTCTTTTCTGCTTTGCGCGAATAAAGAATTACTTAAGAAATTTCTCTAAACATGGCTTTTATATGGCCCCTAGAGAGGATTGAAAAGACATAGTTTTGCAATTTAAAGGATAGAAAAATTACCCAAACGCCCATAGAAATAATAAAGTAAGAAGCTAAAACGTATATTGCCGGGTAGAACCCCTCATAACGTGAGGCTTATCAAATGGGAAAGCCCCTCACAACGTGATTCAGGAGCAAAATAGTGAGTTTTTGAAATTGTTGCACCATGTAAGAGTTATTGAAATTGAGTATACGCATGACATGAGGGTCATTCCAAGGTCGAAAAATTACATTTTAACATATATAACCATCCCTAAAAATTTTCTAAATGCTCTGGGGTTTCCAAGACTTGATTTCAGAGCTCACAAGCACTATAAAGAAGACTAGAATGAGAGTTATATTTCCAAAGAGTAACAATGAAAACTAAAAAGCACATGCAAGTGTCTCCTTGTTCTTTTTAATTTCAGTGGTCTCTAAATCCATGACAAGTTTATTGAAAGCATCTAAATGTTCTTGTAGTGAGGTACCTGATTCCATCTTAAATGTGTTAAGACATTGATATAACCTTCTTGTTGTCACCGATAGGTCCCGATAAAGCCCTACCGACTTGTCCTGTAACTATTTAGACATTTCTTCGGTACTTGTACTCATTTCACAAAACACGTTAGGCGCAAAGGACAATTGGATTACACTCAATGTATCTCTTTCAATAATCTTCTCCTTGTCGAAATCGATGTACTATCCATGAACTTTTCATTAATAGCATCAATTGAACCTTTCCTTCGCAGTAACATCATCATCTGGATCTTTTAAATATTAAAGTTGTTGCGTTCACTGGATCTATCAATTTCAAACTTTATCGAACTCATCCTTTCTTGCTCTTTCCTCTTCTTTTAGAGATGTTATTTAGTAGCTGGCAATACAGAAGACCAAAGTAAGTCTTTTCTGTTATAGAAGTTAGACTGTGTTGCAATCACAGAGCGTACTCAGACATAATCTTGGATTTGAACCAATTGTTAGCTAAATTATAGAATGTAAAGAAAAAGAATGCAAGATCTAACCTGGTTTGGATCATAATGATCTTACATATACCAGAGAACGACTATCTTTATATTAATAAAGAAGGTGGGGAGGGTGGGGAGGGTGGGGTGGGGGGGTCCCAAATACACCTAAGATAATTGCTTTCTCAACTCTCTACTCTTACTATATATTTTTCTATGATTTTTTTAGTCGATTTAATAATGAAGGATGTCACCCTTTTACAAATGGATAAACTTGGGCTCCATCCACAAAATAAAAAAGAAAAAATAAATAAAAAATTTGTCCTCCACAATTTCTTTTCTCTTCAAGTTCATTTTTTAGCTAAGTAATTTAGCACATGAGATTTAAAATTAAAAACAACTCTTTCAAGAAGAACAGAAGAAAATCACATTAAAATCTCAAGGAAAATATTGACTTAAAAATTAAAAAGTTGGACTAATATTGAAACAAAACTATAATCGAAATTGCTCTTTATATAATATTTGGTTCGGGTAAGTTTTTGTCTATACCAGAGATTCAACTGATAACTTGTTACATCCATTAACACATGTATCAAGTAAGGCACTAAGGCCTCATTTGTTTTCGCATATAATAGTTTGTATAGGCGGTCTAAATTTAAATTTTATGGGTTTCTACAATAATCTTTAAGTTAAAGACAAAGCCAGGATCACAAATTATGTATTTTGGGTTTTGGAATAACGAACTTCAGGTGTGAATACTGAATTCAAAATTTAGTATAAATGTATATATATTTTTGATGAATTTTTTAATATAAATATATTATTAAAAAAAAAAAATCGAGTCCGGGCAAACTTCTACCTTCCCACCTCAACATAAGGATACATTTCTTATTAGGATAAGTTATTCAATTTCCTACTTTACATTCCATAATTAATAAAATCACACGTTTTTCACAAAGTTGCACAAATCACATGATTTTAATTAAAACACACTTCTTTACATATACTTTCACTAAACCAATTCCCTACACACTCTTTAATTCACGCCTAAAATCACTCCACCATGTCAATCTTCAGAGTTTTCCCTCCCTAATATCACTCTATATTATCAATCCACAATCTACTTCGTAAAAGATAGTCATACACGATAGTTACATTGCTCCATCTTCCTCTTTTTCGATTTCTATAAAGTGAGTTTGCAAATTTTTAATTTTTCTGAATTAGATTTGCAAATATTTGATTTTCTGAATTGAGTTTGTAAAAGTTTTAATTTTTTGGAAATGAGTTCATTTTTTATTTCTTTGTAAGTGGGTTTGCAAATTTTTACTTTTTCGAAGTGGGTCTGTTAATTTTTTATTTTTTTTGAAGTGGATTTGCAGTTTTTCAATTTTTTTGATGATTTTTGTGAGATACATTTTATATCAAAGTATATATGTAGAGATTTAAAGTATTCAATGTATTTGTTACTTTTTAAGTAAGTTCATATCAAATTATCTTTTCACTGATTCAAAATATTCAATATATTTGTTACTTTTCATATTAAAGTATCTCTTTTAAGAGTGAAAAGGTTGATCAGAAATCGATCAAAAAAGTTTTGATCACAAATCGATCAAAATTGCACATTGAAAAAAAATTGATAAAAAAAAATATGAGTTCTCATTTTTCACGCATTTATTATGAAATGGAATTTGAATTTTGAATTCTAAATTGATAGTTAGACATAATGATCTACTGATTTTCCCTAATTTCATGATGCTTTTTTATGGTAAAGTATCATAGATACTTTATCAGGAAAAATATCAACGACCAAACAAAAAGTGAGATTTCTGTAATTTAAAAATCTACAGGGGTATAATTTATGTATGCTACCCTTATTATTATTCATTTTATACACCTGGAACATGTCTCCGCATATGGGAACCCGAATTCTTTTCTAAGTGCATGATTTTTTTATTTTTTATTTTTTAAATAAATGATGGGGAGATTTGATCTCATGACGTCTACTTGCTCTTCGTAGCATATTAAATGACCTTTATACTTGGAAAAACGATTCAAAACTCAACTCTACAATTCATAATTAATTAATATTATAATAGTTTCTTAAAATTTTAAAAATTACGGATTTCTGATGAAACCCACAAAAGCATCTGTGAATTTATCAATAAAAAAGATATATATATATATATATATACAAGTGTATATGTGACTTCATACAAAATGTATTTGTAAATGTATAAATGTAGTTGTAACTTGATGCAAAATGTATTTATAAATGTATAAGTTTAACTGTGACTTCATACAAAGTACCCCATGCAAAATATCTTCCGAGTAATGTATCAACGAGTAAAAAAATGAATTCTCTTATAATTTATAAAAGATATATGATGAATTGATATAAGGACAAAAAAGGATGGGATTTATATAAGTTTAAGTAAATAGCCCAAACTGAATTCTGATGGAGAAATACTGGTTGGTACAATAGACTCGGAATATACTCCTTGGAGATTTTAATATTGAACCTGGTCTGCTTTGTTGTCCAAGTGAAGGCAAATATAAGGGAGAAAATTCCATGCACAAATGAAATTGACTCGTGAACATTATATTTCTTGTTGACACCTTTTTTATTTCACCAATCATAAAGCAAAATGTACAAGTATCTTTAAAAAATATACACCCCCTCCGTCACAGAAGAGTCAGTATTATAATTAAGAAACCTGAAAAAATCATATAATAATTAATTTCAAAAATATAAATCATAAGCACTCTGATTCTCTAAAACACAAGCAGTTATAGATGTAGTATACAAATGAAAAACTGGTAAATTAAACAAATTTAAAATTCTAAATCCATAATCTTCAGCAAGGAAAGAAAAACGTTGAAGATTGTAACTGATTAGATTTGTGTATAGTATCACAAGGTAAAACCTTGGTATAACAATATATTAGCAAGTCATGAAGCCATCACCCAAACTTTAAGACATGAAAAGAAAAAAGGGAAAAGTGCAATATGGGATGAAAGAACAAAGGCCAGGAGAAGGAATATATTAGTACTCTTTTCCTGAAATTCTCATACTTTAATATTACCCATATTTGTAGCCAGATTCAATATAGTGTCACCCCATACCGCAGTTCAAACTCCACCTTTCAAATTTGACATGAAATTTTCTTACAAAAACAATATAAATAGGAGGTATGTTGTAACAAGATTAAACAAACAAAGAGAAGTACAAGAGTATTTGCTGAAGAGATGATGAATAAAAATGGTTATCAAGTCTATCAAGGTGTTACCTTAAGTTCCTTTGACCACTTCATCAAGGCGTCTGCATTGTTTGATGCCTTGCTGAAGTGTTTGGGGGAACTCTGATGTGCACTTTGAGAATTACACAAACTAGTATAAGTAGAGAGTATTAACTCGAGTCTGGAGATGATGAATACAATGATTTATGTATAAAGCTATCAAGGTGTTCCCTAGAGTTCCCTTGATCACTTCATGAGGGCTTACTTTATTGTTTGAAGCCTTGTTGAAGTGTTTGGGGGAACTCCCGGGTTCACTTTGAAAATTGCTCAAACAAATATAAGTGTAAGAGTACTAACTAGAGACTAGAGATGGTAAACGCAATGTCTCATTTATAAATCTATCAAAGTGTTCCCTAGAATTCCCTTAGACCACTTCATAAGGGCTTACTTTATAGTTTGAAGTCTTCTTGAAGTGTTTGGGGGAACTCCAAGGTTTACTTTGCAAATTACACAAACAAGTATAAGTGCAAGAGTACTAGCTGGAGCCCAGAGATAATGAATGCAATGGTTCATATAAATCT
>JBDJHY010000094.1:2501345-2512658 GCA_039654485.1 Withania somnifera
GAGGAAATTGAAAATTTCTTAGTCGGTCGTGTATGGTTCGATGAGTTTTTTCTGGGTTGTTGAAATCTTGAGACTCCATAGCGAAACATGTTGCAATATCTGGACGTTCACATTTGTTCTGCTTACCAGAAATATCATGCCAATGATGTTCCGTTTTGCAAATTAATTGAATTTCCACTAATTCAAATCCACAAGGATGATGAGAATTTCTTGGTTTCTTTTTAGGCCACCCAAGGGTGTAATGCAATTTGGACTCTTCATACACGAAAATTTCCATATTGCTAACTGAACTAATTTTGATGTATGAAATATTGATAGGTGGATCAAGATAATTTATAGATAGTCTGATCCTAAACCTAGTTTGAGAAGGTTTTATATGTTTTACTCTACTAGCCTATTTCTACCAGGTTTAATATTCTACTCCTATTCCTAGTATGATTAACAAACTGTATTGATTTAATATTCTAGATATTTTAATCAATAAAATGAGGTAAATAATTTACCAAGTACATTTTTTACACTAATTACGTAAAGAATATTTATCCTATCAAATATAATTTAATATATGTCTAGCTAACTTTTTTCCTCACGTAATTAAGTTCACTTTTTATTGGTAGTAATTTATTATTATTTCTAGGTGATACTTTTTAAAAAAAAAAAATTAACAGCGAATTAAGTAGGAATGACATAAAAAGGTTATTATTCAACAAGATGCAAATCCATGATTTAAAAACTTAGCGTCACAATTCATAATTTTATCACATCTCACCTAATCTATTGAAACTCTTGTTAGAAGTGAAATTTAAGAAAGGCGAATGTAGCCGGTTCTTAACAGTAGCAATAAAATCGAAGTATAAGATGAATATGAAGAGGAATATTCGATCAAAACCCAACGAAAGATTTCTTTTGAAGAGTCCAATTATGGGGCATAAAAGCAAAGCATAACATAATATGAGCATAACAGATTAATACTTCATCTTTTCCTAAATAAGTGGTGGTTTAACTTTTTTATTTTGTTCCTAAATAAGTATTCTCCCCGTCTCAAAATAATTAGCTGGTATCTTTAAAAAATCTGTCCGAAAATAGTTGTTTCTAAAAAAAATTGTTTCAAAGTAGTTGTCAAGTTATGCAATCGAGAAACAATTAACTATTTTTTAAAAAATATACCTTTAATAATAAATATGAAAAAATATTATTATGGTGCAAAAGAAAGAGAAATATTAATTAAAAATAAGCGGATAACTTAATCAAATTACACTCTAATTAATATTTTTTTTTTTAATAGTTGTGAAAAATTCAAACTTTGAGAACTACTTTGGGACTGAGGGATTAGTATTTTTAGATTATCAACAGGACATTAATTACGTCTTTTCAATTTTACCGGTTTTTAAAATAAAAGGAAGTTTAGACAACAAAGAAACTACTAAGAGTTGCTTCCTTTTCAAGATATTTGTTATGGGTAATTTAGCAAAAACACTCTTTGTTTTCTAATAAGAAAGAACCGAGTAATTTTCATAATAGGTGTAGCCAGCTAAAAAAATTTAACGGAGGGAGCACCGATAAAGGACCGGAAAACTAAGATTATCATCCAATACAGTGGGAGCTAGCTCAGTATATGAATAGGTTACAAAGCAAGCACTGGACAAAAAAAGATCTATTCTTGGAATGCCAATGCATTATAACATATAGACAACAAAATTTGGTAGATATTAGAAATGTACAATGGCAAAACCAAAATATGTATCCTCTCTCTGAGTCATCTTCCGCGAGGAGACTTTTGATAGGCTTGTAATGGAGAAGCAGACGGTGTCATAGGAAGGGGCGAGCGATGTCTCATAGGCGATAGAGCCACGGGGCTGGAAATAGCCCCATGCTCGAGTGTATGGGAGAGTTTGCTAAGACCTTTCGGGGATTGAAGTTCTTCAAGAGCAACTAAAACCTCGGACATTTTAGGGCGGAGCTTAGGCTCATTGCTTAGACACTGCCAAGCAAGGTTAGCAGCTGTATATGCTCCTTTCTGAGGATACTGTCCTTCTAGTTTGGTGTCCATTATTCGAAACAACTTCCTTTTGTCTCCTAAATATGGCTTTGCCCAGTCTACAAGATTCTGCTCTATACCGACCTTTGTGCTATCCACAGCACGTCGTCCTGATAGCAGTTCGAGCAGCACAACACCAAAGCTGTATACATCACTTTTCGCTGTCAAACGACCTGCAAGATAGCGTGATATTCAGTTATAAGAAAATTTGTTCAGTGATGATAGGAGAATACTCATCACACTGATGATAGAAAGTTAATTTATAAGGAAAAGAATATTGTTTGCTCGTAATAAGAACTCACGCCCTTTCTTCTCTGTGAAAATGCAGCAATTTTACGGAAAGTGGAGGGGAAATGAGATTGTAACAGGTACTTTTAAGGGACATTATAGGAGTCTTTGTAAGAATATGTATACATTTAAAGATCGTTAACCTTTTGTCCATGTTAAATTAAAGCCAACGGCCATAGCTAAGGATAACATTTTTCCCCTTCTGAAAAAACTAATATGCAAACACATTCCCTGAATACCTTTGTTCTTTTCTTGTTCTTTTCTAGCAATTAACACCAAAAAAGAACATAACGACACCACAGAGCATTATCATCATATCTAAATTATGAAAAGTAAAGTTATAAGAACCTTAGAGCAAGATTCATCATTAAATATCGTTGTTTAATATGTTTCAATCCAAAATCCTACAAAATGGATGTCTAATCAGAAGGCCATGCTATATGTTCAGTACAGCTAACAAGAGAGGTAATGCAATAACCTGTAGCAACATATTCTGGAGCAGCATAGCCTTGTGTACCCATTACTTGAGTGGATACGTGTGTGCGATCACCAGTTGGCCCTGCCTTGGCCAAACCAAAATCTGACAGCTTTGAATTAAATTCCTGCAGTCCCGAAAAGCAAACATGTCTTAAGCTTTGGAAGACAGCAGGAGAACTTATGCTAAGTAAAGGCACATTTACACAAAGGGGGATTGGTGTGTGATACATACTGCATCTAACAGAATATTAGAAGCCTTGAAATCCCGATATATGACTTGTTCTTTAGCATCATGAAGGAATGCAAGGCCTCTAGCAGCACCAATAGCCACCTTAATTCTGGTTGCCCAATTCAGAGGCTGAGGTCCTCCTGTTTAACAAAGATTAAGCCAAGAATTACCACCAATTTGTAAATACACATATAATTCTAAGCATCCCTCTCGTAGGTGAACCAAAAACTTCCCCCCTCCATAGTTTTGGGACACGAAGGAAATGACAGAAGGGAGAAAGTATACTATTAAAATGCAGAAATCATACTTCTAAACAAATGGTTCTCCAAGCTTCCTTTAGGCATGAACTCATACACTAAAAGATGGTTGTCACCGTCCACACAATAGCCGATGAGTTTAACCAGATTCGGATGACGAAGTTGCCCGAGGTAATTAACTTCAGTCTGCGGAGTATTTAACGTTAATTAAATACCAAAACGAGAATAAAAATTCAAAGTAAGCAGGACTATTGCACGAGTAACATACCAACCACTCCTTGTGACCTTGAAAACCCTCTGGCTTCAACTTCTTGACAGCAATCACCATTCCAGAACCAGGCTTCGATGCAGTAAGTGTTTGCGCATCAATCCATCCTTTAAAAACACAACCAAATCCTCCTTCCCCAAGAAGACTGTCAGGTCTAAAATTCCTTGTTGCATTTTTCAATTCATTGAATGAGAAGGATTTGACATTAGGAGAAAATAATATTTCGCCTTCGGATCTTGGAATTGGGAGGCTTTCGGAACTGCTTTTCCTACCATAGGAAGGAATACTTAGGCTTGATGGAACAGAAGAAATACTTTTTTTGCTGGAATATCTTGACGCTCCATAAGCTGGCAGATAAAAGAGTAGGAAATGTAATTGTTCAGTCACATGTATCGATAAGCATTCTTACAATAAAGCTCTTCTAATCAATACTTTGTGGTTTATATTAGGGGCAAACTTTGCAATATCATCAATTTCAGCTACTACTTTAAACTAGGAAATCACTATGATGTTTTTTACATTCTAAACATTAGGAAATTGGATGCACCCATGAGAAAGCAGAATTTTGATGATTGGAAACAAACTTGCCAGTAACTACTCGCAGCGAAACATAATTATTTAAGCGGAAAAGAATCATTTGTAAACAATTAACAATCTAATCATTTTTCGAGTTCAAACATCAGACGAGGATGAAAAAGAAACTACGCAAAGGCAAACAGCAGACCACAAAATTCAGGAAAAGATTAACAATCAATATCCAAAACTCGCAAATCTTCCTACACAATTATCTTGCAAGAGTCAAATAACTTGGGCGAAAAAGAAAAAGAAAGATCCATGCTTTTGTGCATCCAACATAAATTGACTTCCACAATAAACCAAATTCATCAATAAAGAGGAGCAAAATGAAGCAAACCACACATCGGAATTCTCCTGCAAGATAAAAACTAGTAGTATATAACAAACAAATTTAAGGCCGAAGTCACTGTTTACTTTTTCTAGCCAGTATACACAGACTATACATGGATTATACATATATTGTACAGCTGATGGCTATCTTTAGTTTGAGCCGCTATTTAGGTTAATTCTTCACAATTTTAAGATAATGCCTCTGCTGATAGAAAGCAACCAAGATTATCTAACAAGGAGAAAGCTAAAGAACTAAATACACCCATCATTAAAGCAGAAAAAAAAAAACACTCAAAAAAACAATCACTAAATACTTTCACAACCAACAAAAAGAAGAAAAAGAAAAAATTCAGGGATCAATGAACTAAGCTCTGAAACATAGCAAGATTACTTGAAGCAATTAAAACGAGTTAGATTTCTCCAATGGTCACTCAGAGAATAGTTATTATCACATAAAGTCGGAAATAAAATTAAGAAATGCAAAAAGTAATAGTAATAACTATTAGTTGAACGGGGATGCCAGAAATCTAACCCCAATTAAAACTACAAACTAAATCACACCCATCTCAAAAAGATACACAAAAAAACAACTTCTAACTCCTCCATAACCCCCACCCTCGCCCCCACCCCACGGGGATCAACTCACTGAGATATCCAACAGTATAGCAAGAAAAACAGAAAGAGTCAAGTACCAGAAGGAATATTAGAGCTCAAAGTAGCTTCAACTCTAGCTGAGGAACCAATACAATTGCCCATCAAAAAACAAGAAAAAAAAAAAACCCACAAATTATCAATCTTTTACTAGCCAAAACCAAATCTTAACAACAATTTTTCAGCAAAAATATCCAAATCTTGAACAACCCCAAAGTATCAGCTAAAAATGTTCGGTAAGTTTCGGTGGAAAAAAGTTGTCACATGAAACAAGTAACAAGAACAGTAATTGGAGGCTCTTTAGGAGATAATTATAAAGGGAAAATGGGAAAGGAATGAGAGGGGAAGAAGGTATAGAAATAAGGGAGTAGTTTCCTATTTCCATTTCTCACTTGTATATTTCTACTTTCTTTTATTATCCAATAAAACGACAAAATATGTGACCATTGTGATAACGTGGGCGTCACTATTCGTCATCTTTTTTCTAGTTTCCTAATTTGTCCCTACCCTAATCCACCTGTCAAGTCCACATAGGACTATGTTAGGTACGAACGAAAATGTTTTCTAATTATCTTAGTAAGAAAAATATATTTCGAAGCTTTCTTTCAACCTCATTACTCAAGCCTAACCTAACAATCCAACATTCGACATCTAAAGAAACACCTTTCGATCATAATCCCAGATCGGAATTTAATCGAGACCTAACTCTGAGTTAGGTTTGAGAGAGTCCAAAGTCAGGTATCAAATAGAGTTTGAATATTCTATCAGGATCGAGAGTTGGGACCTGTCATGATCCGATTTTTCAGGTCATTATGGCACCTACTATCCCACCATTAGAAGAGCCAACCTTGTAGCCCGATGCCGAAGCGGAGGGCTACTACTGCAAGTACACTAAGCACCAGTATAATAAAGTAATAACTACCACGAAGAGATGAAATAAAAAATACAACATAACATTACATATTTAATAAATTCCTCCTAAGACCTGGTATCAATGTATGTATGAGCTACTAAGAGTACATAATACAACTATATAAAAGTAGAAAAGACACATCTGTCTCGGAATGCAAAGAGACCAGAAGATAAATAAAAGGGATGAAGGTAGCTCTGGATGCTAGGAGCTTTTCCTGTACCTCTAAAGTCACTAGCTAGCACGATCCGCGACATCAATGGTGATATCCTATACCTAAGTCTACATCTAGGGAGACGCAAAAATGTAACATGAGTACAAGTTGCCGAGGCAACCCATACCCAGTAGGCTTCGAGGGGCCAATTGACACATACCAAACATAAAAACAGTAAATAACAGGAATACAAGAAAGTAACACAGATACAAACTGAACAACGCAGAAGCTAGCTATTTAGATAAGGAGCAAGAAGGCAGATAGAGCACGACATCGCTAGCTAAGACACAAAATAGGATCATATGTAAGAAGGAAAGAACGTACCTGGGGTCCTTACAACAATACAACAATAATAACATAGCAAGAAAGGTTCGAAAGAAAATACTAAAACTAGCTAAGCAATAATAACAATAATACATAAAGTAAATTAACATCGCCAAATCTCCCAGAAGAATAGCAGCGTATACAGAAAATACGCTCGCTCGTAGGCATCCACATACTACCAGGGGCACACTGAAGCAAACAAGTGCAGAACATCAATACATAAAATGAGGTTATAGATCCTGTGTGCGCTCCTCCTTCATACCCGTAGGCTTAACAAGCAGGACCTATGGAAGGGCTAACCCTAGATTTTCCTTATATATCTCTGCTCCGACCTATACCCCTCCTCCGGTGGTCGTAGCCTAGAGGCAAGGTCCATGGAGGTACGCCCACCATGCATAATCTCTACGCCCTAGTAATCTCATATCCCAAATCACAGAGCCTCATAAGGTCTCATAATCAGGCAACTAATGCCTCAAAATAACTGTCTCGTTGTGTCGTAATCTTGGCAACTCAGGGCATCCCAACCCCAATATAGTAGTATCACCAAGGTCCTCAAATAACAGTATCATTATGGTCTCCAAATCAATAGGCGTGATAAGTATAGAAAAGTTGTACTCACTGTCGTACGACAACGGACTCAAGTGCCAGTGGTTGTACTCACTGTCGAATGAAGTCGGACTCAAGTCCTAGTATAAGTAGTCAAATGATAGTACCTGATGCCAAGGTGTGAAGCCTGGGCTAAAATAAGTAGAAAGGGTAGTAAGGGGTGCTCAGCACACTACCGAGTCTAAAATGGTTAAAAGATCCATTAACTTATATTGTTATCAGAAAGTTCCATGTTGTTACATTTTATTATTGTTATTGTTATTATTATAATAATAATAATATCAAGTAACCAGCCTCCACGGCTTGATAGTCAACAGGTGATACTGGTGCCAACCCAAAAAGCACTTTCAAAATGGAGCCTGTGACTCACTCTCTCGTAGAATGATTGCAACAACACAAAAATATCTACAGCTAACCTATGCCCCGCACAGGCATAACTAAGCTACAACTAGCAGCACAATACACCAGCCTAAACCCAAAGGCAAAACCTAAAACCAACCAATGCATCAACCTTCTACTACTTCCAGAGTCACCATAAAACCATCACAAGGATAATACTAGGTCACTGATGTTCTATTACACCGAGCACCAACTAGGGGAAAGAACAGGAATGGGAAGAAGAAGCAGTCCAAGTACATGGCAACAACCCAGAAAACCCTACCTAAGGATTCTATTCAGTACACTTATAAAAGCTATATGCCTAAATACAGCCCTACAGAGCCTAACTTTTGTCTGATGATTAGTGCGCTGCAACCTCCAAAATTAACCCGACTGATGGCGAACGGTCTCTAATAACTCCAAAACTGGTGAAATAAAAATCTAGGGATCAATATGAGTCTAACTGTACTAATTACACTAAATTTTGTACTTGGATGAAACCTAGGGCTAAAACAGACCCATGGGCCCCTCAGTCCTAAAAATAAACCAAAGGTACCAACGCATAGAGTTTATCTCGGGGAGTGCATAGTGTAAGATTGAGCTCAAAATTATAAAGAAAAGAGGGAGAAATCAGGTTTACAAGTAAGAAAATTAAACTTTTTGCATAAACACTAAAAGAGACAAAACAAACGAGAATTACTTTGAGAAATCTTACACTATGAGGTCACACCACCTCTCACGCAACTCCCAACCACTTCGCCCATCTCAAAATACCCAAAATCATCCCCTAAGGTTGAAGCTATGGAGAACTTGACGAAAAGGAACTTTTAAAACTGCACATGGCCGCTGGAGCCACCCCCTTGTTGTTGGTGTGAACCTTGTAGAGGCGAGCAAAGGTTGCTGGGGAAAAATACACTGGTGCAACCCAAGGGTCACTGGGGAGACCTGGACCTACAACTTTACACAACTCAAAATAAAAACTCCGAGGGGCCTAGAACGAGTATTCTGAGTCCAATTCCAGAAAATCAAATATTCATTTTAAGTGTAAGACACACTCCGGACTTAACGAAGTTGATAAAATAACCAACTGAGATTTTTTGACAAAAACGGACCCTCGAACCCAAAATAACCAAAAGAGGAGATTTTCCAATCTTCCAAAAATTATCCCAAAACGAGCTTGGACACCCCAAAAAGAGAACTAACAACCCTACTAGCCTAAAATTACCATTTTAGATCTGATTAAAGCATCAACATTCTAATATGATGATTCGATCACCGAAAGACTACCTAAGCTCTGAAATAGGCCTTAACTGAACTAAAATTCTACAAAATAGACCAAAGGTACTACTAGACCAAAGTCGACACTCTAGAGCTAGTGGAATTATTGGAATTTAATTATGAGCGTGTCTTGAAGGAAAATTGGCTAAACTCAATGAGTACCTAATTTTAGGCTCTAAAATAGGTAAAGTGAGATAAATCTCAACTGAGCCGCTAGAGAGCCGGATTACTAGTCCTAGCAGGTCACAAATGACCAGGGACAGTTACTAGAAAGCTCTAGATCACAAGATAATACGTAAATCAGCTAAATGGCCATAAGGGTCATTATAATCCAATCTCACCAAGAAATAATGAGTCAAGAGGTCAAGTATGATGAAGAGGAAGCATTAGAAGAAATAAGCAAGGATTTGAAACATTTTGAGGAAAAATTAACCCCTAATTTGAATGAAACCGATCCAGTTAATCTGGGAGATAAAGGGAATGTTAAGGAAACTAAAATAAGTGTGCATTATTCACCATAATTAAAATAAGGAACGATTCAATCTCTAAAAGATTATAAAGATGTTTTTGCATTGTCCTGTGATGATATTCCTAGTATAAGCACTCACCTGGTAGTCTATAAGTTGCCAACTAACCTTGTTTTTCCTCCCATCAAATAGAGGTTAAGAAAGTTTAAACCTAACATAAATGTGAAGATTAAAAAAAGTCACAAAACACTTGAGGCCAAAGTCATCTGAGTCACCCAATACCCAACCTGGTTGTCTAATGTTGTTCCTGAGATGGTAAGACTAGAGTGTGTTTATTATCATAATTTGAATAGATCTATCTATAAATATGACATCACATTTGCCAACATATGCATTTTGTTAGATAATTATGCTATAATGAAGTCTCTTCTTTTGTGGATTGCATGTTGTGTACCATCGATCATCATCGGCGAGGATAATGCATAAAAGATGTATTTTATCATATCATGGGGGATATGTTTCTATAGAGTGATGCCATTTGGGTTGAAAATGCTGGAGAAATATAACGAGGGAAATGACTACTCTGCTTCATGATATGATGCACAAGGATATTGAGGTCTATATGGATGATTTTATCATTAAGTCAAAAAATCAGAATGATTATATAAAAGTTCTAAGATAGTTCTTCAAAAGGCTTTACAGGTATAATCACATGCTAGAAAAATGTGGGTTTAGAGTCCTTTTTGGAAAGATTTTAGGGTTTTTAGTCAGTTGGAGGGTTATTGACTTAGATCCTTCAAAAATCAAAGCTATTCAAGATTTTCCACCGCCTAAGAACAAAAACTGTGGTTACGAGTTTTCTTGGTAAGTTAAACTATATCACAACAACTTGTGAGCCTATTTTCAAGTTTTTAAAGAAGAATATTGTAGTTGAGTAGAATGAAGAATGCAGGAGGCATTTGACAAGATCAAGAGGTATTTTTTGAACCCACCTGTATTGGTATCGCCTAAGCCTCGAAGGCCTTTGATTTTATACTATTGATAATGAATAATTATTTCATCTATGTATTGGGTCAGCATGATATCATAGGGAAGAAGGAGAAAACCATTTATTACCTCAGCACGAAGTTCAGCACTTATAAGTATACTATTCTTGAAAGGACTTGTTACGCCTTGACTTGGGTGGCACAAAAATTAAAGCATTATCTTTCGTCCCATATTACTTACCTTATTTATCGCATGGATCCTTTAAAGTACATTTTTTAGAAGCCAATGCCTACTAGTAGACTTGCAAAGTGGTAGATATTAATGACAGAGTTTGACATTGTCTATGTGACTCAAACCGTGATGAAAGCCCAAGTGTTGGCAGACTATTTAGATAAAAATCCTATTAATGAAGAGTATAAGAAATTAAATACTAATTATACTAATGAGGAAGTGTTATGTATTGATGGAGTGGTTACAGATAATGAACTAGGTTGGAAATTATTCTTTGATGGGGAAGCTAATATGAAGGGAGTTGGGATAGATGAAATTCTTAATTCTGAGGCAAGGCAATATTTTCCAGTAACATCCCAACTGCGATTCTATTGTACCAATAATATGGCAGAGTACCAAGCTTGCATTCTAGGTCTGAGTTGGCAATTGAAATGGGAGTTCAATAATTGTTGGTTTTAGGGGACTCAGATTTGCTAGTCCACCAGATTAAAGGAGAATACGAAACGCGGGATTTGAACTCATACCATATAGACAATTCTTGAAGGATCTATGCTAATTATTTGTATCGGTGAAGTTTAGACATATTTCAAGAGTTCATAATAAGATTACTAATGCTTTGGTCACTTTGTATTCAATGCTCCAACATCCTGATAAGGCCTATATTGACCCATTGCATATACAGAGTCGTGACCAACATGCTTACTATAATGTGGTGGAAGAGGGACTTGATGGTGAACCTTGGTTCTTTAAAATTAAGAATATATTCAGTCTGGAGTGTATCCAACGCATGCTACTAGTGATTAA
>JBDJHY010000094.1:2519412-2536827 GCA_039654485.1 Withania somnifera
TCGTTTTAAGATTTTTTTTCCGATTACATAATAAGAAAATGACGTTGTATCCGCCATTTTGCATTTTAATTTTTTTTAATTTTTGTTTAAATTTTTTCAAGCATATCAAAATGACATTGTATTAATAAATAAACAATAATGAAATAATCTCAAAATAACGTCATTCTGTTACAATCAAAACGATGTCATTTTGATATTTTTGAAATATTTTATTTTTTTCACACAATTCAATACGACGTCATTTTATGGAATCATTTTCTAGATTTGTCAAAATTTTCTATTTAGTGACCAAATTTAAATTAGCGACTAGATAAATTTTGTCACTAGATGGACGAATAGTTGTAGTTAGTGACCAAGATAAATTCAGTCACTAAAATCCCTGACCAAATTGGCCAATTTGACGAGATTTTTTCCCTCCAAATCGTTTAGTGACCAAATAACGAGTCACTAACATATCATAAATCAGTGACTAAATAAATTTGATCACTAAATGGACGAATAGTTGTATTTAGTGACTAAGCTAAGTTGGGTCACTAAAATAACTGACCAAATTGCTGAATTTGGCGGAATTTTCCCCTCTAAATCGTTTAGTAACCAAATATATGAGTCACTAACATATTATAAATCAGTGACTAAATATATTTGGTCACTAAATAAACGAATAGTTGTATTGAGTGACCAAGGTAAATTCGGTCACTAAAATAAATGACCAAATTGGTCAATTTGGAAGAATTTGTTGCCCTCCAAATTGTTTAGTGACTAAAACAATTTGTAGTTACTAAATTAAAACATTTAGTGACGACTTTATTTTTTGTCACTAAATTTAGCATGTTGACCAAAAAATAGTGACCTCATTCTTTTTTGTCACCAAAGATATTCTTTAGTGACCAACATTAATGTTGTCACTATTTATTTGGTTACTAAAGGCCATTTTTCTTGTAGTGAAATTAATATGTTGGCCAAAATTTTTAAAATTGTGAGAGATAGATTTGAAAGAAAATAACAACTCCAATTTGAAGCTGAGATTAATAGGAAAAAAAGTGTTGATGGTAAAAGCTACAAGTTACCAATAATGTGAGAAGTAGCTGCTTTGGTGGTTGAAAATTTTAAAATTTTTATTCTGCTTGCGATAATATCATTATAGAAACACAATCTGGACCGCTGCAAAGGATGAATATTCTCTATTTAGGTCTAAATATCCTATAGGTGAATATGAGTACTGAGAAGACATTTCTTTAAGTGAATGTAATGAATCAGCAAGGAGCAGAAAATGTGTAATATATATCCTATACTTATTCCACTTGAATTTTTTGTTACATAATTCAAGAAAGAAAACGCAAAGTTCAACAATTTTCAGTTGATGCATATGCAATGATAGGATCTTCTAGGCTGAAGTATATCAGGACTCATAAAAAAAATTAAGAGTTAATTTTATAAGGTCCTAACAATTTTGCATGGAGACACTGATTCTTCATTCCAAGATAAAAAAAATATTTCTACCCTCAAAATTTACAAGTGCATATGCTTCAAAATTATCAAGAGAATATGGCAATATGCAAATATGTTGGATGGATATCCTAATTTCTTTTATCACATTTACTTGTAATCCTAAGTGGTTAGAGATCACTAGCAGGAGATTGAATCCTGAAGATCGTCCGTCCTCGCATTTAAAGCAGGGTTTTTAAAATCAAATTGGACTACTTAATTAAAAAATTTAAAAGCTAATCAACTTTTTGAAAAAATAAAAGCAATATTTACATTTTAATTTGTATGTAGATGTTGATTTTATATGAATATGATAATTTTTTAAATTAAATTAGTTGATTTATAATGTAGTAATATATACTATTGAGTTTCAAAACGAGGGTTATCACGTGCTTATATCCTTCTTCTTTTTTTCATGAGACTAGCAAATTTTTATGTGCGTCAGATATTGATCGAATAATTAGATAAAATGATGATCCTCATTACCACAACGTCGTGAAAAATATGATGATGCATTGTCCATATGGTTCTGCTAGTAGTAATTAAAATTAAGAATTTATTCTAATTAATTAGATAGCTATGTGTTTGCAATATATAACTTGTATGTAGTTGTAAATAAATTATCTGTTAATATGAAAATTTACATTATTTAATTGAAAGTTTTAAAATATTTATGATAAAACGTATATAATTCATTTTTAAAAAAATATAGAGAGAAGAGAAAATATACCTATGTACTATCAAAATGATTGAAGTATACCCCTTGTTATACTTTTCATTCAAATATATCCCTTTCAGTTATATTTTCGGGCTAAATATACTCGCGTACTATTAAAAATGATTTAAATATACTCTTCGTTATACTTTCAGTCCAAATATATCCTCCCACTATATCTTTACACAAATATTTTTCTAATCTTGACAGAAAGATAAATGGCAAGCTCATGATCAGAATATCTACGCCTAATTAAATACCTAATTTCTTTAGTAACCCACCTGTTTAACTCATCACCAATTCATTTCCTAAGCTTTGAGTTTTTTTTTTTTTTACATATAAGCTTAGAAGACTTCATTCATTTGTTTTTCTTAACAAAGCAGCTCAAAAAAAAGAGTTCTCTTCTATTCTGTATCTCTATATCGAATAACAAATAGTGAATATGACATGCATGTTTATCAAATTAATATAATATTTTGAAAAACGATAGTCTTTCTAGACAACTACAATTGGGTATAATTTTTTGTCTAAAAAAGAAAAATTGATTAGGCGTGTTTTTTCCTTATCAATGATTAGCCTGACTTCTTTTCATAGTGACATATACTATATAAAATTGGAATATAGAACTCAATGATTAATTTTTTTTTTCTTAAATTACCAAGTTAAGTCAAATAACCTCAAGATACGATGATGAAAAATGATTAAAAATGATAAAATTATACAAAATAAAATAAGAACTTATTAAGTTGAAAGAGAATGACATTATCATCGCCTAATAAAATTACCTAATGTAAATCATGATATAAAGGAGTAACAAAAGAAACGTCAACTCAAAAAAGCCATAGGCTAATAATATAATAATATAAACAAACTGAAATGAATATTATAAACAACAAGAATATCATATTAAAGAAAATTCTATATGTGGAGTCTAAAAAAAATAAAGTGTACGTAAATTTTGCTACTATCTTATATAGATAAAAAGATTCAAAAGATAGAAAAATTATTTTTGAAAAAAAAAATATTACATATTACTCGCTTTATTTATGTTAATTATTATTTTTAAATATGTGTATCAATTTCAAATGTGATAAAAGTAAAATGAGAGGAGGAGCTATCAATCTCAAATCTCAAAATAGAAAAGAAAAAAAAATTCCAAACAGGGTGTTATTCCCATTTTTGGTCGCTAAACGTTGGGTCAAATATTCGCGTCTACTCAAGCCAATCATCTGCCACTCTGAACTCACCTCAACCAATAACGTCTTTTCATGTGTACCGATGACGTAGCAAACACCTCACGCGCTATATATAAATCACCGCGCAACCGGTTCTACTCCCAAATAAACCGGAGTTAAAAAAGTGAAAACCGAGAAAACATCACCGGACCGGCTTCGAATTTTCTTCTCTCCTTCGCCGGCGGCGTTTGATCGTCGGAAAATACACCGATCTGAGAGTTTTTCCGACGAGATGGAATCTCACGGTCCTGATCTCCGCCGTGTACTTGTACTCGCTTTTTGTGTCGCCGGTATTTGGTCCGCTTATATATACCAAGGTGTTCTCCAAGAGACTGTGTATGACATCATTTCTTCCCTCATTCCTCTTTTCTATGCTTTTTTTTTTTTTTGTAGTTTCGTTTACTTTTATGATCTGTTATATTTTTTTATAGTTGAAGAATTCATGATATTTAGCAGAGTTAATTGTCAAAAGTACACTTAAATTACACCTTTTAAATTTTTATACCTAAATTACTAGGTATATGAGTTTACTACTTGAATTATCATTAATTATTTATTAAAATATAGGACAAAGGTCTATTGTTCACTTTTTTATGAGAACTGATGATATTAAAAGTGAATAATTGGTAGTTGAGATTCGTGATAGTTACTTTAGGTGTGTTTTTATGGAAGCTCTATTTAGTGCAAGTTTTGTATTATCCTATGATAAAATTTGATGTTCAATTCTCTAGCAAGTTTGATCGAATTTTGGAAATGTGCTTTTGCCAAATGTTAGTTACCAGTGGTGAAGCCAGAAATTTTAGTATATATAATTAAAATATAACCTAGCTAAACAATGTAATTTTCTGGTGATCTAACATTGCTAGTTCCATCTATGAAGTTCTACTTTGAGCTCAAACAATGTTACAAATTTCACTATTAGTAACAATTTGTAGAGGTTTTCTTTTATTCTATACTCTAGGTTCAATTTTAAGTACCATGTGCGAGTTTGGTGCAATTTTTTGGTGTTTTAACTACATTTATAATCGTTTATTCCTTTTTTTTATTTGGTTGATTTTAACATGTTTACGTATGGTTTTAGGTCAACGAAGCGGTTTGGTCCTAACAATGAGAGGTTTGAACACTTGGCATTCCTAAATCTGGCGCAAAATGTAGTTTGTTTGGTATGGTCATTTATAAGTAAGTATACAGCTTGTTTTAGGCAATTCTCTGGTATAATGTGTGTGTGAATCGCATTAATTAGTTAAGTATTGAATGTGGTTTTTGTTGCAGTGATTAAGATTTGGTCTGATGGGAAGAGTGGTGGTGCTCCTTGGTGGAGTTATTGGAGTGCTGGTATTACTAATACTATTGGTCCCGCAATGGGAATTGAAGCACTAAAATACATCAGCTATCCTGCTCAGGCATGTACATTAGCTTGTTTCTTCCCAGTGGAGGGCTTAATCTGTTGAATTTTCTGGTTTTATGGCTTCTTGTGAAATATAAATCGTGGTACTAGCTAGCATTTTAGGATTTCCTGTAGTACTTTTAGGGATTGAGAGAATCAATTCATAGTAGTGGCTGATTAACTGATGTTCAGTTGATGGCACTTAGATGGTTGATTCCCCCTCTTTCCCAAACATAGTAATAAGGCTATTTGCTCTTGCAGGTCCTGGCAAAATCATCAAAAATGATTCCTGGTATGTCAGCAAACAAACATTTTTTACATTTACATGGATGTTCTTTTCTTTGGTTTGCTTTTGTATATGTTGAGTTAAAGCCCAAGATCCATTTCTTTACGGAAGTCAAATCTTTTTGATAATGACATTTTTCAGTATAACTTTCTTCCTTATTATTTTTTTGTTTTTGTTTTTTGACAAAAGCTATTTGATTGATTCTTGCAGTAATGTTCATGGGAACGCTGGTTTATGGGATAAGATACACGATTCCAGAATATGTGTGCTCTCTACTTGTTGCTGGTGGTGTTTCACTATTTGCACTCTCAAAGGTATAACATTTTATTACAATATCAAAACATACAATGTAACTTTTCTTCTCTTTCCAGTTTTTCTCTGACATGCTTGTAATTATTCGAGGAAAAACCAAGGTCCTTTTCTACCCCTTACTTTTTCTCTTGTACTTGACTTGATTGCAGACTAGCTCGAAAACCATTAGTAAATTGGCACACCCAAACGCTCCACTTGGGTATGGACTGTGCTTCTTGAACCTCACCTTTGATGGTTTCACCAATGCTACTCAGGATTCAATTTCAGCCAGGTAGTTTTCCTGTTAACCTATCAAAGTCTTGTTGTGCATAATCTCCCTGAAGTTTGTACTAGGAATTCTTTGTTTGTATTTTATATACTTTAGGTTTCCTTATCACATCCTGAATAGTGCAACTCAATATTCTTTCACTTCATGAATTTTTGCTAATGCTGGGAAAAACACTACATCGTGGAAGTAGGTGGGTATTTTCTTATCTCAAGTTGAGTCCCATCTGGAAAGCATCTGAATTAGAACTGGAATTTTATCTATTTACATATGGAAGAACCTAACAGAGTCTTCTCAACTATACCATTTATACCACTTTCAAGCTGGATTGAAGGGTATTCTGTGCAGGATAAAGGACGTACTTATAAAGGAGTGGACAAATGCTTTCCTTTTTAGAAGCCTGTTTATCCAAATTCTTAACTGCTAGGTGCTGTTGATTATCTATTAGCATGAATAGGGTAGAAGGTAACCATGAAAGAAAAGGCACCAAGCTGAGAGAAACAAAAAATATCACTACTGTATAAATAGTATTAGTGTTTGTTCTATTATACAACAAAGGTCGCATTTTTTTCGCTTCGTTCAAATAATAGTTTATTATTATGAGAATCAATCCTACTACTTCTAATTCTGGGGTTTCCACGCTTGAAAAAAAAAAAAAAAACTGGGGCGTGTCGTCCAAATCATCGGTCCAGTACTACTTTTCTCCACCTGCATATTCTTGAACTTAACTCCACGTCTTGGATGCTTTTTCAATGGGAGTACAAGGGAAGCATGATTCTCTAGGGTCTTGGAAAGTTATGGCAGTAGAACGAAACACAAAGGTAACAAAGGGTCTAAGTGATATAGCTTTTAAGAGGTTGTGGCAGGAGGGGAGGATTATTTAGCTTTATAACCTCATTAAGACAAATGTTTCTATATTTCATGAAATCCCCTAGAAATTAATGGCTAATCAATGAACAAGTATTCAATAGTTTAAATTCGTTACCTGGTTTCAATTCAGACTAACTAAATGATTGGGTGATATACTGTCGATCAGGTTGTGAGTGTCTAACAACACAAATTTAGGTTGAGGTATAAAAGTGCTGGTGTGTGTAAAGAGTTATTTGAAGTACCTCCACTCGGATGCACCGTCTGATTACCTTACATCAGGTCACCCAGAAAGTACGCATTTCAATGGCTAACCATAGAAACTGGATCCGTTAAACCACCTCATTCACTCACATAGTTGACTGGAGAGGAATATCAAGACTAGTAGGATAATAACTAGAATATAAGTGTGTGGAAGTTTCTGGATTTCGAGTTGAAATTTGTTAAAGTATAGGATGGACATGCACGTAATCTTGTTCCATGTTATGAGGATTTAATGCAGTTTTTATGTATATTCTATTGTATATAGACAGCTCATATCTTCACTGTCAAGCCATGTACTTGCCTGTTGTTTGTCACATATCTTTTTCTCCTCGAATTTGCTAGAGATGCACCAAAGGTCGTTTAACATTAGTACGTTCTTTCAGATAAGGAGTTGTCCTTTGACCCAGAAATCATTCTCGTGGATGAAAATGCATTTTTTTCACTTGTATTCTAACAACTAAGTTCTAATTTTTATCAGGTATCCTAGGACATCTGCATGGGATATTATGTTTGGTATGAATCTATGGGGTACCATTTACAATATGATGTTTATGTTTGGCTGGCGAACTGCCAGCGGTTATGAGGCAGTTCAGTTCTGTAAGCAGCATCCAGAGGCAGCATGGGACATTCTTCTTTACTGTCTGTGCGGCGCTGTGGGCCAGAACTTCATTTTCCTAACAATTAGTCGATTTGGTTCTCTGACCAACACAACCATCACTACAACACGCAAGTTTGTGAGCATAGTAGTGTCTTCTGTATTAAGTGGCAATCCACTGTCACAAAAGCAATGGACAAGCGTCGTCATGGTGTTCTCAGGATTGTCTTACCAGATTTACTTGAAGTGGAGGAAGTTGCAGAGGATGACAAAGAAGAGGAAGCCCATGTAACTGCTGTATCTTTTTATATACACTATTAGTCATTTTTCTCCTGCTGTAGTTCCAGCATCCCAGGAGTAGCAACACTTCCTAACATTGGACTATGTAATCGAAAAGAAGCAGCACATTTATAGAATGAGTAATTTTTTCCCACCTGTTAGTCCATTTTGGAAAGTGTTTCATACTAAACAATGTTTCAGACCATGAACAGCTTAGAAGATATAGAATTACTAATGTTTTATAACGTCTAACGACTTCTCTTTTTTGTTTTTCCTCCTCACTTTTCAATATTTTCGATAAATGTTCAGGGTGCAAATTTATAAATACAACGTTTGTTCTGAATATTCGTGGCTATGTCCAAAATGTGACATAGTAGATCCAACAGCACCTAATAAAGTAATTTAACACAATAAGGATCCTTGCTTTCCTTGGACCCATGGTTGGTGCATCATGACTACATCTAATTACTATTATTTCCCTCCACAGTTTGCATAAAAGAAGACTTGGTACTAATTATTTTAAGGGCATTATAGTCTTTTCCTCTCAATGTTCAAGCAACAAAGAGCAAGGAAAGTGACTTCCAGTAGAATTCACACTTTAATTTGTACAGGCTTCCCTCCCCTTTTACCACTGCTTTTTTGCTTTATGATCATCTTAGCCCACCAACTGCTGACCAATTTATATAAGCGACAGATTTCTCAGACCCCTCCATCCCCACCACACCCATTTACAAACCTCAGACACAGAGACAGCAGGAGCAGCAACAGCAGCAGCAGCAGAAAGAATGGAAGAATGCTCTTATAAAACCAGAGAATGCAACAACATTTAT
The DNA here is from genome assembly GCA_039654485.1 of Withania somnifera. Classification (NCBI taxonomy): domain Eukaryota; kingdom Viridiplantae; phylum Streptophyta; class Magnoliopsida; order Solanales; family Solanaceae; genus Withania; species Withania somnifera. Next base: position 2,527,933 of record JBDJHY010000094.1, read on the forward strand.
CACTTTATGCGTAAGAATTCATATCTATTTCATGATCTGTTCTTATGACAAGTTTATATGTAGAAATAGCTGTTCATTTGCAGTCAGCATCACCCGTAACAGTATAAGACAAGTAGAGTAGAGAAGAGAAGTGTATGCACACCCGAACCATATAGCATTCTCCAATCAAATAAAGTATGTTTTACATTACATGTAGAGATCAGGCAAAGGGAAAAGCTCTGAACAGCCTAGAAACTTATTATATAACATCTACACACAGAATATATGAAAGAAACTGAGGTAGGAGTCCAGCTCGACTTGTTGATCTTCCTACCTCTCCCTATGATTTCTCCTCTTTTTTCTGTCTTATCAATATTCTATATAAACCTTGGCGACGTGCCAATTTGTAAGTACAATGTTTGTTCTGTACAACTGGCTAATTAAAGCCGAAAACTTATGGAACATCAAATACCCCATTTCGAGTTCCATAACAACACACCAAAGAATGAGAAACAATGAAAAAACACACTAGATACTGTGAGTATTAGGTTGGAAACTCCAAAAAGGATGCAGATCATCTGTCAGATCTCCAGAGAAAAAGCTAGAACGCCTCCGTTGCATTCTAGGATGTAGACCAGATCCTCCAAGGCCTCTTGATAAAAACATAGGTCATAGAGACTGCAATCCAAACAAAAAGAAGTCCAAAAATTGAGTAGACTACATATATGAAATCTGTTGATCAAAGTTATGGTGATACTGCTGGCCGCAGAATCTAAGGTTTGATCATTAAAGTTGGTTATAGGCTGTGGAGGAGGGCTCTTTTGCATGATGGAGCTTGTGAAAGATTTGTTTCTGGATGCACCGATGTGGACTCCACTCCAAGTGTTTTCAACAGGAACTGCCTCTCCTGAAAAAACAATAAAAGAAAGTTTATCTCAGTCTTGCCTCATACTCCACATAAAATGGGTTAGGTCAAAGAGAAAGCCATATGAAATCACACATCATAATTACATGAAATAGGCATGTCAATGTACAAGGCATGAGGATCACTAAACCAAACTTAGAATATAAAAAAAAAGAGAGCAGTCTGGTTCACAAAGCATTCCGCGTTAGGAGGGTCCGGGGGAGGGGCCGCCAAGAGGTGTGATGTAGACAGCCTAACATAATGCAAGCATTAGTGGTTGCTTCTATGGCTCTGATCCATGACCTACAGGTCACATGGAGACATATTACCGTTGCTCCAAGGATCCGGGGATAAACCACACTTCAAATCGTTTCCAGATTACCAAAAGTCAGGAAAGGATAGTTTCCAGAAAGTAAACTTCAGACTTGCACTCAAAGCATATGATGAAGAAATACAATTAACTAAAAATTTTACTGCTTGATTGGAATTGTTATCTTACTTTTTAAATCTTGATGCGTTAAAATATTAAAAGAGGAATTCTGCAAATCAGTCTGCATCGAAGCACGTCTTTTCTCATAAAATAATGCAAATGAGCAAGGATAGAATTTGATTGCTAATCATTATGGTTAAGGCAGACTAGAAAGGGAAATCGAGATTATAAAAGAAGGGAAAGTGTAAGAGATAATGATGAGAAAGCAACTTATTGCGAAAATCAATTATGCTGGAAGCTTAAGATCGTTCACCAGCTCTTCAATTAGGTTAACAAGGTGAAGGACCAGTAAACTTATAACGCTTTGGCAAGAATTTCATGTTGACAGTCTTGTCTTTCTGTCCGCATAGATTTTATCACAACCATAGTCCCCATATGTCACCACCCTTAACGTGATGTAATGCTTACAAATATTTCCTAAAGAATCACAATATCTCTACTATTTATCGTTGATTGCTTTCTATGTTGCTCGGACTCTCCAAATCTGCTGCGGGTCCTGTGCTGGACCTCCAAAATGCACTACTTTTGGAGGATCCAATCCAACACACCCAGCAGCAATTTTGAAAAGTCCGAGCATCATAGATTGCTTAGCAGCTGTGGGCAACAAGTATATGTAACCCTTGTAGATCAATACATAAAAGACAATCAGTAACCTCCAAACCTGATTTCCTTTCCTTTGGCTTTCTGGTACATGACACAAGCAGAAATTGGCATATATCTAAGAAGTTGCCTTCTGGCAAAGATTTGGGAGGTCTGTAAATTAGATGATGGCATTATGTAGAAATATCAATACATCTTCACTTTACTCAAAGATTTTAGGGATTTGCATGCCATATACACATATAAAGTCCTGCTCTTTCCTTCTTTATAGGTGCTGCTTCTTATTTTTTGTTCTCTCAAATGCATTAGACTGACAACAGATGCCTACTTCTTTGCTGACAGCATTAATTTATGATAGTATTATGTTTAGCTCTTTTTAATATAGAGGAAACATGATATAAAGCACCCTAGATAACAAGGATTCGAATCTGTGTTTAGGAGACACATCAAGGAAAAGAACAAAGACAAAAATAAGAGAAAAGGGCAAACTTTCTCTTGAGCTTTCGAATTATCCAACTGAGGTAAAACTCTGCTTTTTGGTTGAATTAACATGTTTACAGTTCACAAAAGGCAAAACTTGGTTGGTATATTCACACTTGTGGACCTCAAAAGACTAGTCATGCTACTCTCTTTGTGCAATAGGAAGCTAGCACAGTTTCCTTAAGAACCATTGCAGCACTGATAAAATCCGTAGCAATAATGTTTTTATTTGTAATAGCAACCAGTTTATGGATGAGTGATCTTGGAGTATTCGGTCCATAAACACAGTGTCTGTTGTTGCTCCAATCCCCCCATGAAATCCCTCCCAATATCTCAATTAAGCAAAGAGTATCAGCTCTTTTGATGGATTAGACATGCATAAAAAGTCCAATTTGATCCATCACTTCAAAGCACTTCGTGAAGCTGCTTTGGTAAAATAGTTATACTAATTCAGTTAAATATTAACAAGGTATAGATTGCTTACACTTTCTGAAAACTTTGGAGTGGGAATTTCTGCAGCTAAAGATCTGAAGAGTGGAGTTACTTGAAGAGGGGAACTGAAATGTGTATTCAGATATTCACATTCAGCTGTAGCTGGTCCACTATTGGCTTTTTCTTCATCACAAACTGGCAAAGTATCTGAGATAATAGAATCACCAGTACTATCAGTATAAAGCAACTCCTACGGATTTAGAACTAAGACAAACACTGCTGAAGTCCTTCCCCCAAATTTTTATGTACCTTGAGAGGTGGATACATGGCAGGAGGTTCCATTTTCTAATTCATGAAGCCCAGCTTGATCGCTCATCTGAGAAGTTCGTAATTCAGATTCAACATCCTGATGATGAGCACGCACCTCAGCTTGGCTTTCTTCCATTGTATCAGGCAGTGCATGGGAAAGCAGAGTTGATCCAGTACTATATTCAGAGCTTCCAGCAGAATCTTCAGATAAAGCAGGTTGCCTGCACATTGACATTTTAGACACAATGGCATGGGATAAGCTGGGCGTCGTTAAAAGTGAGCTTGCATGGTCAATACCTCCAAGATGGTCGACTGCCTTCAGTACTACTTCTTGAATCTGCTATCAGGTTTTTATAATCATCAGATTCAAAATTCATCTCAGGGAGCTGGAACTTGTGCATATCACCATCCTTTGTTTGTTGAAGAAAATCTTGGAGTATCTGCACAATAATCACACTTTTCAGTTAGAGTTTCTGCAGGTTAAGCGCAGGACTGGTATGAAACGGAGATGAACATTTGAAGAAACTTATCATTAGTATCTCAAGCAGAATTTATCATCAGTAGCTCAAGCAGCATTTATCTTTCTTATGTTGTCAACGAGTTAAAGAACAGATCTTCCATTTTTTACCGAAGGAATGAATCATTAAACTAGAGTAGACGGTTCATTAGTTGTCCTGATAGAATTAATCAGGTCGTGTAGGAATAAGGTTCAAGTCACGAGATATAATTCTAACAAATGCTTACCTAGAGATGTACCCAATATTTATAAAGCAATTATTATGAATGGAGTAGATTAGAATAGTGAGAAAAATAGCTTTAGGGTGTTGTCATCGTTAATGATGGTTTTCCCCAAACAGTATCACTTGGTATATCATTTATTCCAAAAGGAGAAGTGTGTTAACCACACAACGAATATTGAACTCACCTTCCAAGCACTTTCAAGGCTTTGATCTGTATTCTCAGTATTGACTTTCATTGCCAGTGAGCTTAGCAGCTCTGCTTGTTGCATCAAAGCATGTATCTTTGGATCATCTTTTTTAAGAAATGTTCCTTGAGTTTTGTTGTCACTAGCTGCTTAAAAATCCAGAAATAGTGAGCAGATGGTTCTTTTTACTAGTCAATGATATACAATTGTAATTTCTCAAGGTTATTTACCATTTTCAGTTGTCTGCTGATGAGATGCCAAGTTTTCCCCAGCGTTATGCAAGTTTTGAGCTAATACTGCAAATGGATGTCTTAGTAAAGGATGTGTAGTTCCAGTATCACCAACAGATTTTTCTCTGCTGTTACCAGTTTGAAGGACATCTGAAATGTCACTCCTCCTACATCAAAACAATATAGCGTTATATTGGAAACTCTCTCTTTAATCATAGTTAAATCTTGCTGCATTCTTTTAAACCTAAGCATTTTAATGGGAGCAGCAGCTTCTGTTATGTTATCAATATTGAGACCATCTGGAAATATAACCCTCTTGTTATTCAGATTAATGTATGAATTGCTGTTTTCTTTAGCCAAAGCTTCATGCTTTGCTCTCTTTTTGCACAGTGTAGTGAACCGATTCTTCACAGCGTTATCCGTCCTGTAGTTCAAAAAACAAGAATATCAGCTGACAACTTATATCTATCAGAACTAATTACTGAAAAAGTAAAATAATAACCATATAAAAAGCTAATTACCTGCCTGAAACCACCTTGGCAATTTCAGTCCATCTATTACCAAAAAGCTTTTGAGCCTGCAAAAACGTTCTTTTTCTATCAGATTTCAATCACAAGAGGATCTCTCATCAGAACATAAATGGGCTGAAATAGAGTACAGCAATAATCTTTACATGTCCGATCCAGTATCATCTGCTAATATCAACTGTACAGAATCACACTTAAGCCCAAAATGCTAAAATAAGTGACAGTGATGCGGAGTGGGAGAGATTAATAAAAGAAGCAAGCAAGAAAGCATCATTTCACCTCACATAAAAGCATATCTTCTTCAGGTGACCACCCTCCTTTTTTGAAATCAGAGTTTAAATAAGTGAACCATCTGCAGATATTTGCAAAACAATACCACATCAATACCAACCAAAAAAAATATATATATGTATAAAAACAAAAAAGTAGAAAAAACAAATACCAAGTGATAGTAGAGTCTCTATCAAGAACTCATCTTTCACTAACCTTCTTCTACATTGCCTTGTTGTTTTATCCTTGAACTTCGATGCAATGATCGTCCAACTATAGAAAATAAATTTGAATTTCATTTCCCAAATCACATACTAATTCATTGACTTTAAATATCATACTTTAACAATAAAGTTTCCATGAAACTATTGAAAGAGCAATCAAAGAGTTGAAAAAGCTATACTTTTCTGTTCCATGGATTCGAATTTGCTCTCTTAGTATATCATCCTCCTGCAACTCAAAACAAATCCACCAAATTTCCAATCAATCCAGCAATAAAACTCAAAACAAATCCATTACATCTCAAAATCCAATCAATCCAATAACTCAAAACATGACAGAATAAAAATAATTTAAAGAAAAACACTTATAAAACAATATTTCTTGCAAAAATCCAATCAATACAACAATTCAACTCCTCAAAACATTAAAAAGAAAAAAAAACTTACAAAACAATCATTTCTTACAAAAATCCAACAACTCAAAACTGAAAAAGAAAACTCACAAGCCAATCATTTTGCTCAAAAATCCAATCAATACAACAACTCAAAAATAAAAAGAAAACTCACAAGCCAATCATTTCTTGTAAAAATCCAATCAATACAACAATCCAACAACTCAAAACATAAAAAATAAAAAAGAACTTACAACATAATCATTTATGGCAAAAATCCCAATACAAGCATACAACAATATCATACGTGTAGGCAGACCTTACACCAAACTCATGGAGGTAGACAAATTATTTCCAATAGACCCTCGACCAGTAATCCCACAGTAACAAAATCGAAACACACAAGAAAAGAAACAATAATCACACACACCTCTTGAGACCAAGAAACAATATGTCTTTCTTTAGGCTTAGCAGCATCAACACTGCTATTTCCATTACTACTACAAGTAGTTGCCTTTTTCTTCATACTACTCAGCAGCATTTTTCACTTCCTCGCTGCTCCCTCAACACTAGCATGCTATAGTAAAAAACACACCCTTTTGAGTGAATGAAATGTAATATATAAAAAGAATAAAAGTGTATTTTTACCAAAAAAAAAGAGAAAAAAAAAAACTGTTCAACACTAACTATATATCAAGAATCTTGATCATTTTAACACCAATTTTCGTTTTTTTTTTTTTTTTTTTTTTTTTTTTGTGCCTAGGATACTGACTTTTACTACCAAGACTCCACCTTTTTTGCCCCAAGAAAGTTCAAGCAACACCCATGGAATCCGAATTTGGATTTTTTAATTTGTATTGGACAGCAAAAATAATACCTCGAGATTTGGGAAAAATGAAGAAAAAAAAAAAGAAACAATCTTGGGGGTATAGTAACGTAGATCTAAAGGTATGTTGAAGCTTAAAGATTGTATTTTTATGGTGATCTTGTATGATATAGAGCAAAAAATAGGAGTGGTGGGGTGGTTGGAGGATGGGGTGGGGTGTTAAGTCTTTGAAAGAGCATAATTTATATGGCGATCTTGTATTATATAGAGCCAAAAAAGGGGGGGGGGGCGGGGGGGGGAGTATTCATAAGAGCATAATTTTTTGCTCAACTAAAAGGGGGTGTGGGGGCTTTTCTCGAAAATTTTGTGTGATCCATGGTCATATGTGATCACAACTTATGAATTTTTAATTATAAATTTTTAATTTTTTTTTATAAAAATGTAGGATAAATTAACTTACACTAGATTCAGTTATTAAGTTGTTTCAAAGGGTGGAAATGGGGGGATGGTTAAAATAATCAACGGATTCTATGCTTTTGGGCGCGGGGGTGTATTGCAGGGGCAAGTTTGAAAAATAACGCTGAATTCCATGAGTATAATTAATGGGTGGCATAAGAGTATGAGTAGAAAACTACCATCATTCCCCACTTTCTATCCTTATGGTGTCTATGGATGAATTATGATACTTTCTAGTTTTGAGGGATAGTGTTTTCCACCCAGTCACTGTATTTGTATTTGTGAGTAATATTTGAAGAAATATATTTTCTTATTTATTAAAGCGTGTTTGTGGACCGCGCATTTGAAGATTGACGTATTTTTATGGAGTTATATTTATTAAAACGTATTTGCCAATAGCATTTGAAGAGATATATGTCGTGTCACACTTATTAAAACGCGTTTGACAACAGTATGTAGAGATTAATGTATTTTATATATAGGCACGTTTATAAGAGTGTGTTGTGGACAATATTTAAAAATTGATTTGTTTTTTATGGAGTCACATTTATTAAAATGCGCTTTGTGGACTTTATTTGAAGAGATGTATTTCCCATGAAATCAAGTTTGGTATTGCTACCGCACATGACTTTGAAAATTTTCAAATTCAAACGATTTGGATTTCAAAATAATATCGCGCATTAGGTGAAAACCAAAATAAAAAAATAATAGTGTAACACCTAATAAAATAGTATTTCAACGGACAAATTCTACTCACGTTTGGTGCTTACACCAAATTACATTACATACAAACCTTTTTATAACGACGTTATCTTTCCAAATATCTTTTGATTGCTATTTTATTATATAGAACATACAATATGATCTAACATGAAAAATTAATTAAAAAAACTTGATCGTTATTTGTGAAATGCGAGAACTATTACGGAGAAGCAATTGTGGTTAATTGTAATTAAATGATTTATTGAACAAAATTGATGTTAAAGACGCATATCTTCCTCCATGTAAATACTTTAATACAAATACCAAATATGAATAAATTTTGTTGCATTAGATTAGAGGTAAATAGATAGTAGAATGATAAATTTGTCATTATATTTTTTCTTGCTTAACCATCTCATCATGGGTGGAGCCTCTATAGAAATTCTCACCATTTTTTGAATAGTACTTGACAACATACGTGACCCAACTACTATGAGTTATGAAATTTCACATACATTTTATTTTAAGTTCAAAATTTTACTTGATGTTTTGATGGGACAAATAAATAAATAAAGAGGGGTTGCAACCCACGTGAGTTGGAAGAAAGAAAGGGGTGGGTTAATAGGGTATATATTTCAAAAATATAAGCATATGCTCATGTGGTCAGTCCAGCCTGGTCATCTGATCAATATTTCACCACTTTTATGTGAGTAAATGGAATGTACTAAATTTCTTAATTTTTTTGGGTGTTAAATTTTAACCTTTTATGTTTTTTTTTTTAAATTATTTATTAAAAATAATTTTTCTATCTCAAGAAATAAAATCTGCATACATTTTATACTCTTCAGGTCTCACATACACTTAGTATATTATTGGATCGGCGTGAAGGAGAAAATAACACTTTTTATTTCTAAAGTTATTAGTGAATTCTGATTTTGATTTGTTATATATGACTCAATATATTTTATTTCTAATTAATTCAAATATGTTCGTTTGATCCCTTTATGCAGGAAATATGTTATATATGAACTATTTTTATAAGTATACTACCCACGAATATGAAAAGTAACATCATCAATTTAACTTAGCACATAATTAATTAAACGGTGAAATGCTTAATAATTTTTAAAATTTGTGAACATTCATTAAAAA
>JBDJHY010000094.1:2578963-2589012 GCA_039654485.1 Withania somnifera
TAAGGTTGTTAATAAAGATGTTAGTGAGACATTTAGAAGAAAGCAGATTGAAGTGACAGTGCATGAAGTTGCGAAGACTTGCGCTAATCTTACTGAGCCATCTTTATTAGCGAATTATCCGACAGAACATGAATAAATGGTGCTTTTCCAGGATGTGATGGAGAAAATAAAAAAGCAGCTACCTGGTGGATCATCTCAGCTAGACGGAATCTCAATGGTAAGCAGGCCTGGTTTTGGCCAGACTATCTCGCCGAGCAGATTTACAATGATCAGATAGTTGCCGGTTACTTTGATGTTCATGGTAAGCGTCATGTAACTCAAGCATATTCATGGAGAGAATTGTTGCTTGCTGTTTTTTTAATGATGTTGATCCCTCCGATCACACGAAAAATGGAGATGGTCACAGCTGCGTCAAGTTTTATTGACCAAGAGATCTTTAATATTCATTGATGATCTATGGGATACAAAAGCATGGGACTATTTACACATGTGCTTTCAGGTTGTTAAAAATGGTAGTAGAATAATCCTAACAACTCTGTCTCTCTGAGGTGGCGCAATATGCTAAATGTGATAATCCCCATGATCTTCCTTTACTGAGAGATGATGAGAGTTGGAAGGTATTACAGAAAAAGGTTTTCCATGGGGACAACTGCCCAGCTGAACTTGGAGATTTGGGATGTTGAATGGCAAAAATTTATGAAATCTATGGTTAAAAATCATAGCTAAACTATCACTTTTTTACGAGTTTCACACCCCAACTATTAGTTTTTTCCTTTTTCATACTTGAACTATTAAAACACACATACTAGATGTGCATCTAATGAAAGATAACAAAGGATTATTTAATCAGATGTTTTATTTGTTGGATTGAGTGTGTTCGTTGGTCTCCCTTCCTCCTTTTAATGTGTTTGAACTGTTCATTTTCTTTTTAAGATAATAGCCACCTCATGAGATTTGAGTCCTCTGGTTTATTGTATTTCCTAGCTAGTTATCAATACCTTAATACTAGTAGTTCTTTAGTTGTACGTGTTCACAAGTTAGTTGTAACTTGTACGTGTTCAAAATAGACAGACAATTCAAAAAGGTTTTTTTTTTTTTTTAAATGGCTGGTCGTCCTTTACAGTAGAATATGAACGTTATATCATATGGATAGCAAATGCAATAGAATGGACAGCTACAAGCAACCAAATTATCTTCTTTTTGTTAAATAAACGGATTTTATTTGTACTAAAGAAATAGTTACAATCCCAGACTTGGTAGACCACCTGTTTGTCAGTTCAAATCCAGAAAATGGACTCTCACTGAAAGTGTAAGTGCGTCCACACCGGAGAGAAACTGGTCTCTTTCTGGTTGGTGCAGCTGAAGACTGAAACTAGCTAGGATGAATGCAAATTAGTCTTATAACCAGATTCCTTATCATTTATTACAGTGCAGAGTAAAAGGTAAATAGCATAAAGTAGAGAACGCAGAATATTTACGAGGAAATTCCTTGCAAAGCCATCTTTCCGACTGCAGATACTCTCTCTCCTACATGACCCATTTCCCCTTTCGACTTTCTCTCTCCTCCACAACTGGTATAGGTGGGTCGAAAGAAAGAGGGGATTCATGACTAACATCCTTATTAGTGGCGATATTCTGATGTGTGTATGCCAAGTTATGAAGCTGGCTTCCGTTGGCGTTGGTGGAATCTGCAGAAAAGGGAGGAAGAGTCAGCAGGCATATGAATAGTTCATTTCTTCAGAATTTCAACAGTCATGGTCGATTTCTTAGGATTGTCGCTATGCGGGGCAGGAGTAGCCAAATAATTCTCCCCGAGATTAAGTAGCGCTCTGGTTGGGCTGAACTAGCAGGGAGGATAAAAAAATTTGCACCCTTCAAAAATCGTTCGCAGATAGTACGACTGAAGTGCTGAAGGTGGCAATGACGGAGTTAGAATTTTCATTAAGACAGTGTCAAAATATAATGAAGTGAACACATAAAAACCAACTAAATAAATTTTACTAATGAAAATAAAGTGTCTTTGTGAAATATTTTTACAATAGTATCGCTAGAGATATTAATAAAGACATCTTTTAAATGTAAAAGCAATAAGAAATTGCTCAAATTTCATCATTATAAACTCTCTTTCATGTCTTTCTGATCAAAGTTAAAGAAATAACACATGATTCATCTACATAATGCTCACCACAGCAGTCGGACACATGCACATAAAAAATTTGACTTCATAATTATAGTGGTAAATTTTATGAACAATAAGAATTCAAAACCGAGGGTGGTGAAGAATGAAAGTAACTTATCATTGCCATGAGTAGCAGGCAACATTCTAGAATTGGGGAGTGGAGATTTATTTTAATTATTAATTACCCTAATTCATGTTGCTTTCTTAAAATAAATTGGGAGTGTGTTTTTTAATGCTCAAGTTTCCACATTTTAGACTTTTAATCTTTAAAGGTGAAAAAGAAAACGATTGCAGTCAAAATATAAAATTTGTTACTAACACAGCAGAGATTGAACACAGACCATGAGAAAGGTTTGCAAGCTCTCAACCGCTGGACTAAAGCCTCTATTGGTTGCATCATTTTTACTATATATATATATATAAAATCAACTTTGACCTGTACTCATTTTCCAAGACAACACTCGAGCAAAGATCGCTCCGCCTCTGTATATGAACACATGTTAGCTGGCAGCGGTTGAAGGCTCTATGGACCATAAATCAACACTCGAGAATTCAAAGCATAGGCAAGAAAAAGCTGGTAAGTTATCATCTGAGTTGAACATAGTAGAGATGGGTAATGGAAAGTGTGTGTGGGAATTTCCCTCAGAAATTGAGGCATCTAGAATTACTATTGGAGAATGGAGATGGAATGGGAGGAGAATCAGATTACACAAATGGTTTTCTCCAAAGGTTCCAGTGAACAGTGATATATGTGTCACCAAATGGGTTCGATTGTGCAATTTTCCAGCCTACATGTGGTCTCTAAACATATTTAGACAAATTGGTAACAGGTGTGGTAGTTTTGTGGAATCGGAGCAAGAACCCAATTGAAATGGGTGAGAATCCTTGTTCGTTCAACTTCCCAGGAGATCCCAAAGGTTCTGTTTATTCAACAAGACTCGACAATTTTGAAGATCCCGCTGGCGATTGACGATGACTGTTTGGAAGTTGGTATGGGTGGAGGGAATGGATGCAACATAACTGGGGATGCATCTGATGGAATCGGTGAAGGTGCGACTAAAAGCTTTAAATCTCAGACAACACAAGGGGATATTTCAGCGGACTTAATTTTGGGCAATCGTATAGATTATTATGAGAGGCCCCAATAGCAGAAGATTTTGAGTACAAAAGAGTCAGCATAGACTCGAACCATGCTGTCAATAAATCTAGTATTCAGCGCACAGGTTTACTGGCTCTGGAAGGCGATACTATTTCATCTGAAATTGTGCCAACAAGTACAAACGTGCTTTCTCAACCTTTTGCTACAGAGAAAGTGAAGTATATGAAGGAGAAATTAGGGCAGAAGGGTCAAGTCTATAGTTACACCATTCCCAGCGATGCTGCTGGCCAGAATGGTGATTCTCTCACTGTTCAATTAGAAAATTATGACTTGGGAGGGGGTTGGAATCATTGTGGGAGGTCTGAGAGCTTGAGTAAAGCTTCAAGACCTTTGAGTTTGGGTAATTCTGGTAATAAAGAATGCGTACAAAATTCAGAGGGTTGGAACTGGGGGTAGGAGTTTCATTATCATGAAGGAGGTATATGATGGGTCTCCCAAGGAAAGGGAGGAATTTCCTCATCCTCTAGCAGTCATTGAGGGAAGGAGGAAGGTGAATAGGTGGGTTATGGAAAAGTATCTTAACTTTGGAAAGTTTTGTGGGTCTCGGTGGAAGGAAATGAGGTGAATATTATTGAACTAATGTTAGCTATTGAACAAGAGTCTAGATTGCTTGATGTTGAGGGACGTGATGTTATGTCAGGGTTGGGTGGAGACTCAAAAGGGACACACAGAGGGGAGGGAAGCGTCGTGGTTTACTCTAGGAGGAATAACGGGGGAGGGAAAGTAAAGAAGAGGGGGAAAGTAGGGGCAAGGGTACAATTATTGTGCATGGATAGCAAAATCATTAGTTGGAATGTGAGGGGAATGAATGACCCAAACAAAAGAGCCATCATTAAGGTAGGTTTGAGAGAATGAGGTGCTGACCTTGTATGTTTCCAAGAAACTAAGATCAAAGTGGTGTCTGATAATATTGTAAGAAGAATTTGGGGAGGAAGATTGGTGAGATGAGTTTGTTCCGGCTAGCGGAAATGCAAGGGGTATTATTTTATTGTGGGATGAGAGTAAAGTGGGATTGGTAGAGGTAAGGAAATGAGAGTTCTTGATAGCAGATAGATTTTATAATTGCGAAAAGGGGTTAGAGTGGGGATTTGGGGGAGTGTACAGTCCTGTGGGGAGGGATCAAAAGTGGGACTTTTGGAGGAGATGACGACTACTATGGGGGAGTGGGATATCCCATGGGTTTTAGGTGGGGATTTTAATACTATACAATATCCAAAGGAGAGGGTGGGGTGTATAATGATTTCTAGGGCTATGGAGGAGTTCTCTGATTTCAACGATAATCACTTTCTTGTTGAACTTCCTCTAACAAGTGTTAGCTTTACATGGTCTAGATCAGAAGATTCTTCTTCTAGATAAAAAATAGACAGATTCTTGGTTTCCACCACTTGGGGTGGGATGGCCCCGGTTGTAATTCAAATTTCTCTACCATGACTGACATCTAATCATTCACCCATTATTTTAGATGGAGTGAGGGGAAGAATTATAACAGCTACTTTTAAATTTGAGAACATGTGGTTAAGGGCACCGAGGTCTAAGGATAAATTAGCGGGTTAGTGGAATAGTTATGTAGTGGTGGAAAACCTATCCTTTCGACTTGCAAAAAAGATGAAGATGCTTAAGAGGGATATTGGGGTGTGGAACAGAGAGGTGTTTGGGAGGGTTGAGGTAAAAATAAAAGAGATTATTATGTCAGGTGAGGGAGTTAGAGCGAGTAGAGGAGGAGAGGGGGATGGATGCAAGGGAAAGAAAGAGTAAGGAGGAGTTGCAAAATGAGTTAGAGAAATAGAATATGATTTGAAAGTACAACGTAATAAAAGTAAAAAAATGTGGTGGTTAAAGTTGGGTGATGCAAATGTTGCCTATTTGTTTGCTTATATGAAAAGTAGAGTGGCTCAGAATACTATAAACAGTCTCATAACTGTTGAAGGTAACATAGTATACACACATGAGGATATAGAGAAGAAAGTCATCTCTTTTATACGGACCTGTTTAGAGAGTCTGCATAATATTTACCAAGTGTAAATGCTAATATCATGAAGAATGATAACACTCTGAGTAGAGAACAACAAGTGCAACTAGCAAAACAAGTTACTAAAGAGGAAGTTGAGCAAGCTCTAAAGTAGATAAGTGATATGAAGTCCCTAAATGTGATGGTTTTAATGCTTACTTCTTCAAAAAGCCTAGACAGTAATGGGAGAGGAGATCATTAATACAGTGTAGCAATTTTTTTGAAATAGGTATCATGTATACCCCTATTATTTATACATTTATAACACTTATCCCAAATATTGATTAGCCTTTTAGGATTGGGCAGTATATTCCAATATCATGCTACACAATACTTTACAAGATTATCTCTGAAGTGATCAGAGAAAGGTTGCAGAAGGTGATGAATTCAATTATTGATGCTAATATAGTTAATATTTGTGCCTAAAAGAGCTATAAATGATAACATAATCCTAAGCCATAAATTGGTGAAGGGTTATGGAAGGAAAGGTATTTCCAGTAGATGTATAGTGAAGGTGGACATGAAGAAAACTTATGATTCTTTAGAACATGTTTTTTCTAGAGCAAGTACTATATGAGCTTAAATTTCCAGTATTAATAGTCAGGTAGATAATGCAGCGTGTTAACACGGTTACATACTCAATTGTAATTAATGAGAATAGTACTGAACCATTTCATGCTATGTGAGGAGTTAGACAGGGTGACCCTTTGTCACCATATCTATTTGTCTTGGCCGTGGACTACCTTACAAGAATTCTGAAGACTTTACCAGCTAATCTAGAGTTTTATTATCGCCTTAGATGACACAAGTAGAAAATCATATAGTTAAACTTTGCTGATGACTTACTACGGTTTTGTATGGGTGATACGAAGTCTATTAAATGCTTAAAAGAATGTTTTAAGATGTTTTTTGAAGCTTTAGTCTTGGTGGCTAATGTGGATAAAAGTAATGTATACTTTGGAGGGGTCAGATAAATGGATTAAGACCATATACTGTAAGAGCTACAATTTGTTAAGGGAGAGCTCCCGTTTAGATACTTGGGAGTTCCTTTAAGTACCAAACGAATGGCCATAGTGCAGTGCAAGCCTCTTACTAGTAAAATGCTGAAAGACTCATTAGCTAGAATACTAGATTTCTCTCATGTGCTAGTAGATCCCAACTATAAGAATGTCCTCTTTGCCATATAAATATTGTGGTCCCAAATCTTTGCAATTCCTAAGAAAATCATACAACTTATCGAAGTTATTTGCAAAAGATTCTTACAAAGTGGTAATGTAGATGCCTTTGTTGCGTGGGAAAATGTGTGTTTACCAAAAGCTAAAAGGGGGTTGAATTTTCTTTATGTTCCCACCTGGAATAAAACTGCACTTGAAAAGTTACTATGGAATTTGTACAAGAAGAAGGACAAGTTGTGGGTGGTCTAGATTCATAATTATTATGAGAAGCAACAAAGTTTATGGGACTACAAGCTACACAAGCATCATGACTAGTGCAAAGGATTTTGAAGCGCATAGTACCTCCAAGAAGCAGGTTATAATGAACATGATGTGATGGGCATGGAGAGGTACTCTATACAAATAGTTTATGCAAAATTGAGAGAAGACACGCACAAGTGGAATGGAAGAAGATAGTATGGTCTAACTATATGGCTCCTAAATGGTTATTTATACTATATATTGTGCTAAATAGAGGGTTACTGACTGAGGACATATTAGGAAAATGGGGGATGACTGAGCCTTTAACCTGTCTATTATGTCAAATGATGGATGAAACTCTAGATCATTTGTTCTTTGCTTGTTCTTATTCTATTAATGCATGGGCTAAACTTCTCGCATGATCAGGATTACAAAGGGCTAGTACGACATGGCAGGAAGAGATCCAATGGACGTTGAGGCATATGAAAGGAAGGAGTAATAAAGCTCAGATCTATAGAACGACACCGCCTGGAACAATCTATTACTTATGAATAAAATGTAATTGTAGAGTCTTTTAAAGCAAACAAAAAGGAGTGGGAATCATTGTGAGACAAATTATTCAAGTTATAAGGGTCCTGTTATAATAAATTAGCTAGTAGGTTGCAAGAACTTAATGTATATTCCTAGTTCAGATAGATTTATTTGCAAGGAATAATAATAATTGAGCAAGGCTTGGGGATATTTGTCCGAGTATGCCGTCTATATTTTGTAAAACTCTTTACCAAAAGAAAAGTATGTTTAGTAAAATATGACAAGAATTAAATGTAGAATTTACAAAAACTACCGAGGAAGAAAGAATATTATTAAACCTACTAGTTAATGTACACTTAAACCTCATTATCATCCTATTATTGCATTTCAAGTCCTAATAAGTAATAACCTACATGTGGGACTCCATTGACCTGCTATATCCCGTCTCCGGTCTCCCATCTCCATCCAAAAAAACAAAATATTGCAAGGTCACTTTCTTTTTCTTTCGTTCTTTTTTCTTTTAAAAAAAGCTTAATGCACGGATAATTTTTTTTGAATTTGTCATGAAATTTTATTTAAATATTTAAATTAAGATTTGTTTTAATTAAGAATTTAAACTCATGATAATGTATTTTAATAAGATATTTTAAATTTAAATTAATTTTTTTTTTTACATATTTTCAATATTATGCAATAAATGAATCACTTAAAATATTTCACTTTCTTTTATCATACACATAAACCTCAATAAGTTGTAATACCTTATGCTTATTTCAATTAAAGATAATATTTATAATTAAAGTACATGATATATTTATTCTTGTTAATTTATTATACTTAACAAACGCTTAACAATCACACAATTTTTTTTTTTAAAAAAAAAATTGAATTGAAAAAGCAATTTACTAACAAGTTTAAAGATTGCGCATGTACTAGACCAAATAAATGCTTCCTTAATGTTTTCATTACATAATAGTAAATTGTAATATATAAATACACCACTCAACTTCTCCCCCCCAAGCTGTAAATTCTAACAAGGAACTTAAACTAATTATTTTTCAAGAAAAAAAACTCAAACATATATTCCTGAATACATATTTATAAATTGTTAGTTTATGCAACGTTTGTATGTAATTTTTGTCAATCCGTTCTCACATTTGTAATTTCATAAAATAAAAGTCAATGCATGAACCTAAATATAGAATTTCACTTTCTAAAGGATGTTGAATTATATACATACCCTTTTACATATAGAAAAAAGTATTTTAAAGTTATTACAAAAGTTGTAGTACAAATTTATTTGATTTTTATGAATTCTAAATTTTAAAATGACGAGTTTAAATGTTCAAAACAAAATTTTAAATTTAATATTTTTAGATATATAATAAATTTTTTTTATATAAATACATTATTATTTAAGTAAAAATTAATGAGTTTGACTACATATACAAACTTTTAGCTACATCACTATATGATCGTCTCCACGGGGTTGTTTTGGTTGGAATTTTAGGACATATAATCTCCACATAAAGTTTACTCAGCATTATTTAATAAAATATTTGATTTTCCTTTTTAATTTTTTCATAAACAATGCCTTCTTAAATTATACAATTTTATGGATTGTCGGTTAGATCGTGGAATAGGAAGACAATGTACTACTTAATAGTCATACATGAATTAAAAATATACCTAAATAGCAAAACTTAACTCATAATAGTAAGAAGAGAACTTGTTTTGCTTAAGAAACAAACAAAATTTTCAATTATAATTATGTACAAATATATAATATATGAAATTAAATATTCATCAATAAATAATAATTACATTATACTTTTCTTGAGTTATTAATTCTTATATTATAATTTGAAGTAAGCATTTGGTCATAAAATTATAAATAAGTATGAAGTTGTGTCAAGCTATATTTTTCTTCAAAGTAAAAATAAATAAATAATGTATTTGGAATTCATCAAAATGGAGTTGGAACCATACACAGTTTTAAAATAACCAGGCTCCAATTTTTATAAAAATTTTAAAAATTATTTCATAAAAAAATAAATAATTCTTATGGTCACATGTCATATGTATTACTAATTTTATATTTTTAATTTTATGTTATTAATATCCATATAATTTGTTATAGTACATTCATAATTTTATTATTTTGATCCAAGAGATATTTTTAATGGTACTATACACTCTAGGAATTATTTGATTTGATACGTGAAATAAAATAATATATCTCTAAATTAAATATAAAATTAAATTTATGTTATTTTTAATAAATAATATGATAATCAAACATAATATAAATCTAATTTGATAGTTAATTTTAAACATCTTATCTTATCAAAAGCCTTGGCTTTGCTTGTTCCTCACCTAAAAAAAAAAAAAAGCTTGTCTTTGTGGATCATCTCAGTGAAGGAGCAATTGTATTGCTAAAACCTTCACAAAACCGCATAACCAATTCATGTAAACTTCTAATATCTCTAATGAATTTGAGAGTTTACCAATTTTTAATTACGTTTATTTTAAATTTATCCATCCTAATGTCCTCAAGTTTAGAACAAAAACTTATAAAATAATTTCATCTAACACAAAGAAAAAAAAAACGTACTTCTCCATATTAACATAAAATTATTTTTGTAAAAGTACATTAAAAAATACCTTATATTAAACTTAAAATAAGTTAATTAAAAAATTATATAATCCCACAATTATGAATTTGCAATAATTTAGTCCAGCTATCAGAGGATCCTT
>JBDJHY010000094.1:2603174-2613779 GCA_039654485.1 Withania somnifera
TTTAGTGCTTTCCTCCCTCACTCCGGAGTCCTTAATTGCAGTAACTGTCAATTTATTACGGCCGTTATTTAAGTGGGTCTCTACTTTTGGGCCTACCGCTTGGGCCCTCATTTGGGCCATACGCTTGGGCCTTCATTTGGGCCATACTTATACAATATGCCTTCACGATATATTCTGTTAATTATAATAAATATTTGGGTTATTTAAATTATATGTCAAGAAGAATATTAACTAAATATTTGACGTATATATATTCTTTTAAATAAAGTCATTAGTTTACTTCAACAATTTTTAATTAATATGCAAAGTTTTAAATTATATAAATTTTATCCAATATTTATGTAATATCTCAAATTTAATTTTTAATTGAAGTGCAAAATTGTTTATGAACTTTTTGTCCAATTTTATTACCAAAAATAATTTGTCTTGTAGAAAAACTGTTTAAACCAAGAGAAACTTAGTCCTAAAAATTTATTTTATTGGGTCTTAATACAATTACATTTATCCCCATTAGTCAATTTTTATACAGAGAAAATTTTAATTTAAAAAGGTAAATAAGTAAATTAACTTTTTAGTAAATATTTTGATCAATATTATTATACACACTTTTATAATAATATAGATTATGCCCTTATCTACAGAATAAAAAAAAATCTAATATATGAAGTAAAAATGTAAAATAGTTGGAGCCATATAATACTTCATGTCAAAGATTAAGATTATTTAAATGATAAATGACTTTGGTGGGACATTTCTCTAAGTTGAGTAACCATTCCTATTTGAGGAATTGATTCATTGTTAATATCATGGTTTACTATGTATAAGAATTGTAGTGAATAAGGTGTCTAATCTATAAGTAATATTGGTAATTACACATTTGTACTAGATTTAAATTCTCAACAAGAAGTTCTACAAAAATTTATAATATTATTCTACTTAATAACCTTTTCCCATGGTCTAAACATCTCTATAATACAGAAGATATAGATACTTGAAATGGCTAAAATATTCAACTCCTGATTCTAGCTTTTTCATGTGATTAGAAAGAATGATAATATATGAAGGACCAGAATTTGTCCAGACCCCCATATATTAAGTACCGATCTATTAATTAGTTCTATCTTGTTGGAGAGACTGAGCATTTGTAATTAGTATTTTAGTGCTCTTATTAAACAGATACGTATTTTATGCCATCTTGCATGATGCTTTGCTGTTTGTACTTTGTACTTTAAACATGTCAACTCTAAGAAGGTTAAAAAAAAAAAATCATTAGAGTAATTTGTTGCATTATATCTAGTCAAACGTTTTGAATTGGTTATTACATTCATAGAAGCAAGATCAAGTTTCTACATATACTGCTTCAGTTTGAGTTTGAGGCAGCTTTTAGTATCTCAAACTTTTTGAAACCTTCAGCAAGTTCCTCAGATTCCGGGATGAAATCCTTCACTGCTTTGTCTGCACAGAATCTTTCGGCCCATGCAACTAATTTAGGAATCTTGGTTTCATCAAATATTTTTGTCGAAGTCAAAATCTCTTCAGCTTTAAGCCATCCCAATAAGCTCCCAAGAACAATGTCAACATAACCAATTCTATCTCCACCAAAGAAAGATTTGCCTTTGCTACATTTAATGAAAGCTTCCTCTAGCAGCAATATCCCTTCAATCACTTTGTACCTCACTGCTGCCTTTGCTTCTTTGCCTTCTGCCTTCCTATACTCTGCTGTTAAAGGAAACCACTGCATACGACTTTCTTAATTTAGATGGCAAGATCATTAGCAACATGAAAAGAAATGCCTAGCACTAATCGTCTTGTATTTGAACTTGACTTTGACAATGCTATAGCAGGGATTACGTGGATTTGACATGTCAGGTTGTTGCTTTGTTGAGGCTAAGGTAACTATACAAGATAATTTGGTAACAACAAGAGTATGAATGTTCTCAAAGTATAATGGAGGGTGAAATTAAGATATTTTTCGTTATGTTAACGCTTTTCCCCTCAAAGAAGGTCCTGGTTGCAACTTCACATCAAAATTTATGGTACTGTAGATTTTTTTCATTTCGTAACTTCAGCGGGAACATTAGTAAAAGTTGTAGTCAAAGTTTCTGCTTGGAAGTTGCAAAGTCCTTGAAAACACGGAAAATTCAGCAAACGTGGATTCAAATAGCAAAAATCAAAAAGGAAAAAAAAGTAAAGAAAAAGGAAGTAAAAAGAGGCTAAATTAGCAAAATCCTTACTTTTTCATCAATATAAGCTGCCCAAAACCTGGCAATGGCACGTTCACTAGGATCAGAAGGAAGTATTGAAAGATCATTAGGCCAAGCTTCATCGATATATTGCACGATGAGGAGAGACTCGCATATAGGCCTTTCAGCATGGATGAGAACTGGGACTTTCTTGCTAACAGGATTTGATTTGAGGAGAAGCTCACTTTTCTTGAAAGCATCCTCTTCTATGAACTCGTGGTCGACAGACTTCAAGTTAAGAGCCATTTGAGCACGATTCACAAAAGGGCATCCGTTCCTTCCCAGAAGCTTTACACTGCTGGTTGCCATCGCCAACTCAAGGACACAAAACGTAAGCAATTTAGCACAGAATTAGACACTCTTTTTATGTCCCCTTAGACGTCGTTAGACAAACAATGTAGGATCAACAAGATTCTCTTTGCTGGCGGAAAATACTATTAGGCATCTAGTGCTTACAAAGTAATCATAAAGACGGCAATCAGTATCTCTCTGTGTTAGGAATATAGTTTCTTTTCTTTATCATATATTTGGCCTACAGTTCTCATAACTTAGAGTGAATTGCAAGATAGAGTGTATGTGAATCTTGTATTATAATAGACAAAACGAGATCACCTTTACCACCATTACAAAAGTTGGTTCCTTCTCCCAACTTAAAATAATTAGACGGCAACCATAAACTAATATTTTGGTTGGATCTTCCATTTACCACGTGTGAAGATGAATGTTCATGCTATTACTAGAAATAATAATTTAAAGTCCTCTGTTGCTCAAGGCACCTCGTTCAGGTTCGACTGTGTTATAACTCACCACGAATTTCTATACTTTTCAGCTCTATCATTGCTCAGTCAAATCTGAATTCAGTTTGGTGTAGAACATTTTCAGTTTCAAAAACTGAAAGTCTCGTCCTTTCAAGAATAGGAATTCCTCTTCCAACTCGTCCAAGAACGGCTGTTATGGCAAAAAACAAGGCTGTCATAAAGTTTTGTTCTTTGCTCCATCGTCGATTAATCTACTACTCAATCATAAGCCGCTCCATCATTGTCTGATTTTTGGAACATCAAACAAACACGTAAGAATTAACCAACAAATGGTAGTTCTTGGCTTCATGTGTTCATTTCTTAGTAGTTTATTACACAATACCATATTAACCCTTTTCAAAGATCAAATGTTGTTTTCATATTTGGTATTAGCTAGAGACTTAAAATAGACACCAAGAATCATAGGATAAACACATCTTGAAAGAAGATGTTACGGATTTATCTAGATGCGTCGGCTCTAATTTTGGGTTGAAAGACCTTAGCAGCCTCAGCAAGCTTATCAGTTTCAGGCATGACATCTTTGACAGCACTATCATCACAAAAATCTTCAGCCCATTTGTATAAACCTGGAGTCTTGGCTTCATCAAGCAGCGTTACGTTGTTCATCTTCTCAGTCATCCTCATCCAACCCAAGAAGCAGCCAAGTGCAGTGTCCACGTATCCAATTTTGTCTCCGCCAAAGAACTTCTTGTCATTGCTGCTATTCTTGAAGGCATCTTCCAACAACAGCAAGACCTTCAACCACTGGCTCCAATACGGCCTTTATCGCACCATCTCCTTGGGCTACTGCTAAGACGGAGTAACGGAAACCACTGCAGCATCAATTAAATTATAAATACTAATGCAAAAGGAAAAACATGAACCACACAAAGAATTTGTTAGAAAATAGTCTTAAATCTAAATTCACCTCAAAGATAGCGCGCAAGAACAGATGAAAAAGGCAACATATTCCTTTAACCAATGAGACTCAAATACCATGACCTGGTATGTAATCATGCTGAAGTGTGTGGAACTTTAGCCATTAGAAAGAACGTATTTGTATTTACTTAATTATGCCTCAACAGTAACATATTCCAAATTAAACAATGGCAATTCTAATAAAATGGTAATTTAAGGTAGAGAAAGAATAGAAATATGAAAGGTGAAGAATTTTTCAAACAAGGCAAATGAATTTTATATCCAAATAAGAAAAATAGGTTGAGGTGTGAAAGCAATATTAGTAGGCAAAAAAAAAAAATTTGTGTGGTGGTGATGGAGACCTACAACCTCCTCTCTAATTTTTTATCTATGGCAAATGTACACATCAATTAACCAATTTAAGTATGTACGGTCATCAATAATTTACTTGTGCTTACACTATTGTGTAACCCTTTAATCTTACTAGAAGAATCTTTCGTCCCAATCTTTCTATTTTGGGTGATGACATTTTTTTTCCATGTACTCGCATACCACATGACCTATGTAATCAAAATTATTATCACCATGAATCTTCCATATGTGTTCAATCAACAATGTAAATGTTGAAAATTCCATTACAACTATATGGGTTAGTAGCGGGATGATTAGAATTCCTCTCCCCTTAATCAGAGGTATCAAATTCAAGCCCTCAGGAGTGCCTCCATAAAAATGGGCCCTCTAATGCACAAATTCAAATTTATTCAGAATTTATGTAAATATCAAATACCGGATGAAAAATGAATATTATTGCATATGAGGTCTATGTTTTACCAGCAAATATTATTTTGTGAGAGTCTTTAGGGTTCTTGAGCTTAGGTATTGATACTAATATATAGGTTTAGTTCACATGTCATTATACTTATGTATATATGGAGACTTGGGAAAACCATGAAAATGTGCAAGTCCCACCAAGAATTGCATTTTAGAATTTGTGGAGTATTGTTCAAAAGTTCAAAAAACAAAAACAAAAACAAAATTTGTTTTTCTATTTTGAAATAGTTTTTGGTTTTTGCAAAATATGTTTTCCCGGACAAAAAGTTTATTGCAAAAATGGGAAAACTATATTGAAGAAGTTATTCTTTCTTGGCATTTGGTTGATATAAATTTTGCTGAAAAAGTTTGAATTATTTTATTTAAATTTTTAACCAAAATCCAGGATTCCTTTTTTTTTTTTTTAAATCGAATTATTGATAGACAAAATAGAGCAAATCACCAAATATGCGGTGGATGGATGAGAATCCTTTATACAGATATTAAAAGATTCAAGACTTTGAAAATAGCAAATTTAATTTAAAAAGCTTTTCTGTTTAATAATCGCTAGCTATATGTAAAATAAATTCAAATTAATTAAGATTGCATCTATAATTATCAAATATTAAATGATTATAAAAATGTTCTAACTTTGTTCTTTTACTTTACAAAAAGGTTTAACTTTGATCTCCATTATAATTTTGACTGAAAAATGTCATTAATGTATTACGTTGATTTAAAGGAGGAAGGAGAGAGGAAAGCCGGAAACGACATGTCTCAAAGAAAAAGTCATTTCAAAATTTTGGCAGAAGGATAGAGATGGACACTTGGATTGGATGAGAGGGGCACAAAATGTCAAAAACAAAAAAAGAACAAACTATTGGTAGGGGTTTTTTTTTTTTTTTTTTTGAAATAATAAATTAAAGAGAGTGGAACTCTTTAATTAATTACAACTCTTTGGAAATGAAAAGAAGTATTACTTTGGAACACAAGATGATGGAAACTTTTTTTTTTAGAAAAATGGATGGGCTAATATTGCTTCAAAGAATCTCTTCATAATTCATCCATAGGAGTAAAAAAATTTCTTCCTTGTATCTCTCACTGTTTTGATGGTGAGTGAGCTTAAGAGGATATATGGATGGGAAAGGCCATAGTCCTAATGCACGATAGATGTTGGTAGATTAGTTGGCAAACCCTGACCCCTTTCTAGGACCCATCCTAGATTCCTCCCACTTCTCTCTCATTAATGCCCCGTAATATCCCGCTCAACCCCCTAACATAAATATTGAAAAAAAATAATAATTTATATATATATATATATATATATATTATTTTAAATTTTATATCGAATTAAAATGTATCAAATAAATTAAATCAAATTACATGCAAAGGTATTTTCTTGGAGCCCTCCTCAATTATATGTAGAACTTCTAAGTTGAAGATCATAAATAGAGAATTATTATGTTTTTTCTCTAAGCCACCCACTAGGTCCCCTAAAACTAAAAAATAGGAACCCCATTTTCTCTCCTTTACCAAAAGAATCAGTGGCCCTCTTGATTTAAATTCATCAAGGACAACTGTCATTACAGAAAGATATACACTGCCCACTTTTGTCAGTTAACAAGCAAAACAAATAAATAAAAATAATAAAAGGGATCAACGAGAAAAAATAACTCGATACTGTTGGAAAGTTAACTTTAGCAAGTATTTCTAACAAATTAAAAAGACAAAAAAGAAAAAAACAGTAAGAATTATGATGAAGTATTAAATACTTTTTTACAATATAAAACTTTTCAGAGTAAATTCAACATTAAATCAGGTCACTACTGAATAATAAAGTAAAAAAAAAAAAAGATTATACTCAAACATCTTTATAATTGACAACATTTGTCTAGAAATTTAATGATTTAAAAAAAAAAAATCAAACCACTGTAATGAAATTTCATTATAAGTCATCCCTTCTGCACTAACACTCCCTTATTTATTTATTTATTTATTTTTTCATTCAAGTTTTTCTCTCTATTATTATTTATTTTTTCATTCAAATTTCTCTCTC
Organism: Withania somnifera; assembly: GCA_039654485.1. NCBI lineage: Eukaryota > Viridiplantae > Streptophyta > Magnoliopsida > Solanales > Solanaceae > Withania > Withania somnifera. The sequence goes on from JBDJHY010000094.1 coordinate 2,609,999, forward strand.
TCTCTCTCTCTCTTTCATATATATATATATATATATATATATATATACACACTTGAACATTTTCTTGCTGAAGAGAATTTGATCTCTCATTTTCTCAATTATTTTGCTCCTCTCTCAAGCATGAATCATAATTATAGAGATTTGCACTTGTGGAAGAAAATCTTATAGGTTATATATGAGTTGCACTAATTATGAAATGGCTTTCTTCCCAACAAATTTCATGTTACAAACTTCTCATGAAGATGAACATCATGAACCTTCAAATTCTCTCACCCCCATTCTTCCCTCATGCTCACCTCAAGACTTGCATGGTTTACTTTCTTCTCTTTTCTCATTTTATTTCCTCAATTAATTGCTTTGATAATTAAACTCTTCTACTAGTAATTATAAGATGGTTGAACTTACGTACTTATTATTTGCAAATTAATGTTTGTTTTACAATTTTGCTTATTATCTTCAACTTCAACTTTGAAATAGAGAATTCGAAGTTATAAAAGAACTATTTTAAATAATATTTTAAGTAAAATGATGGTTTTCACTCACTGAACTTCAATTCTGTTTCGTATGTTCAAACAGAACTTCAACTTCGGATACTTATTTTCTTTTTCAACTTACAACAAGATATTGTCTTACATTCTTTTTATTTTAGGTATTGCTTCATTTTTGGGGAAAAGATCCATGTCATTTTCTGGGATGGAGGCAAATCATGCTTGTGATGAAAATCATGGAGAGGATGATTTGTCAGATGATGGATCACAAGCAGGGGAAAAGAAAAGAAGACTCAACATGGAACAAGTAAAAACACTTGAGAAGAATTTTGAGTTAGGAAACAAACTTGAACCTGAAAGGAAAATGCAATTAGCAAGAGCTTTAGGTTTGCAACCAAGACAAATTGCAATTTGGTTCCAAAATAGAAGAGCAAGATGGAAGACTAAGCAATTGGAGAAAGATTATGAAGTTCTTAAGAGACAATTTGATGCTATCAAAGCTGAAAATGATGCTTTACAAACTCAAAACCAAAAGCTTCACGCAGAGGTATGCAAAAGTAATATATGTTGCACTTTATGTATGTCTATGTCTATATCTATATCGTTAGAGAGAACGGATTCAGAGTTTAAAGTTTATGACTTTATGGAGCTATCTTAAATTAATGTACAATTAAAATCGGATCAACACGAACTTAATTTTCTTATATATTTAGCAATGTTTAACATAAATAAATGACCTATGCAAAAATTAGAACCTATAAATATTTCACTAGATCCATGCTTGTTTTCTTGGAGGTGTGTAGGAAGAAATATTTTGAAAAGTGATTGAAACTTGAAGCAACAATAGTATTCATTTCCTTTCTGTTTTTGGTTGTTACAATTCATGAAGGATATGCTATTTTGGTGAAATATTGGACCTTTTCCTGATATACTAGTATCTATGGTGCATGAATTTCAGCAAAGAATTGTTCTTTCCATGTTTCTCTTTAGATTGATTGACTTCTTTTCATCTGTACCAAAAGCTCTGAAAAAGAGGAGACAAATGTTGATCATTACTACTATCTAGTAGAACTATAGTAGTACCTCCAATCACACACATCATCATTATTAACCTTTTTCTATTTTTATTGTATTAATCTACTATACTTGTATTATTATAATTGTTAGGTCTATGTACTAGTAGTTTAGATAAGACTTCTGTTAAAGATTTACTACATTATATATAATTACCACTTTATTTAACCCTCTTCCTTTTCTTTTTTTTTTTAATAGAAGGTAAGATACCATTTTTATCTCGTTAAATACCTATGATAGAGATTTACATCACTCAAAAATAAAAATAAAAAAATTAGCAACGAACAACTTAATTATGTCGACGAATTATCAAAATGCCTTATTAGCTACGGATTGTTTAGAATAGTTAATTTCTTGTGGGTGAATAATTACTTTATATCTGACTGTTGCTAACTATACTATTTTCGATGGTTAGAAGTTAAACTCATTTATTTGAAATGTTGGCAGATAATGGCACTAAAGAATAGAGAGCAACCAACAGAATCAATAAATTTGAACAAGGAAACAGAAGGATCATGCAGCAATAGAAGTGAAAACAGCTCAGAAATAAAGCTAGACATTTCAACAACACCAGCCATTGACAGCCCATTATCCAATCATCATCATCCAAATATTTCTAGCAGACCTTTTTTCCCACCTTCAATGATCAAGCCTAATAATAATAATAATAATAATAATAATAATGGTGTGGTGGTGCCTCATCAACTCTTCCATATCAATTCATCTTCATCAAGACCAGATTTCAAATTAATGGACCAAAGTGCTACTACTAATAGTACTGTCAAAGAAGAAAGCCTATCCAACATGTTTTGTGGCATGGATGATCAAACAAGTTTTTGGCCATGGCTTGAGCAGCAACATTTTAATTGACCTCTTTTGGAGACCAAAAAGTTTGCTTTAAAAAAGTTGTTGACTTCAAGGAGGATTCTAAATTATATCATATGATCACCATATTGCTTTTGAGTTCATGAGAGAGAGAAAAAGAAGAAGAAGAAGTTACTCCTATTTGTTTTGTGGTGTATTAGGCATTTGTATAAAGTAGCCAAGTACATTTCAAGTACTTAAGGATCTTTATGGTGAAAATATTAATAAAAACATGTCTTTTCCCCCTTATTTTCATTAATTACCCTTTATCTATTGTCTGATCATATCAATAGAAAAATTGAACATTCTTTGTTGTTTTCTTTTTATCTGGTATTCAGTATTCCTTTCGGTCCGGATCAATTCAGATTTTTATGAAAAAAAAAACCACTTTGAATGGTAAAGTGTTTCTTATAAAAGGTTATGGCACTTTGAATGTGATGATACTTATCATTTTACCGTAACTTTGAGTAATCTTACCATTGGAGTTTACCTATTTTCTTGATTTTGAGTGATGTTATATTGTTGTACTATTGCACATAAATGTCCAAAGTGTTTTTAACTTTTTATGATTGTCTCTCATATTTTGTGCCTAAAATTAACCAATGGGGAAAAGGAGGGTAAATATAGAAAAGAGAGAATCAAAGCACACATTCCAAGGATGAGGAAGAAGACAAACAGAACGGAAGAGTAGAAGAATACAAGGAGAGTTGGAAATGGTCATTCTCGTGAAGGGGACTTTAGCAAACATGTGCTGACAAGTGACAATGAAAGGGGTTATGGTACCAAATATCAATCAGAAAACACTATAAATAAATAAATAAAATTTATTAATGAAAAATATGAAAACAGTGAGGGGCTGTTTAGCCGTGGGACAAAATTGTGCAAGAATCATAATATAGAAAATAAGAGTGTTAAATGGGTCAGGTTAACCGGATAATCTGATCCAAAAAGTATTAGACCGGCCCAAACCAACAAATCTGGACCTAATCGGAACAATGACCGGTCCGCTTTGGTCCGCCTAATCCGGATCGGACCAAATTCTTTTTTTAAAAAGATCGTTGGTTGGGTCAGTGACCGTTCAGCTCAAAATTGGATCATTGTCAACCGTCCAAAACGAGCAGAAATTGATTTTGTTTTAAAAAAAAAACAATTTCAAAACTTTCTTATAAATACACTTCTATTTTTTCAATTTTCACAATAATTCTCTCAATCTCTCTCAATATTTCTCCTAAAAAGTGTTCAATTTATTCTCAATTAATTTCTTAATTTATTATTTATCAATTATTAGCAACATCAAGTGATCAAGTGGAAGTTTTCAACTTTCAAGTGTTCAATTGATATTGGCAATTTGGTAT
>JBDJHY010000094.1:2613879-2624353 GCA_039654485.1 Withania somnifera
CGGCCAACTTTTGCCTACGTCCACTACCTAAGTTCTTTCAACTTAGGCTTTTTCACTATGAACAACAAATACACGATAACTTTCAACCCCCCCCCCTTCTAGTGTGTGTCATACGCCTTACAAACCTTTGAATAAAGATTTTAACCGTTTTATGTATGTAGTTAGGTCCAAAATCCTATGAGTTATCACCTTTCCTAGATCGTAAAATCATTTCTAAAGTGTGGAAGTAGTGTTGGATGTGAATTAAGGTCATAAGGAACCTCTAGCATAGAGTTGAATTCGAAACTTCTCTACCGGCCTAGTTTTTGTATAGTTCCATTTATGGGTCAACTTTAAGCAATTATATCTCCTAAATTATGAGTAGTCGTGTGGCCATAACCTATCAAATTAAGGTCTCTAAGTGTATTTCCTAATGCAAAGACCATTTGTCAATTCAAATCCGGAGTAAAAATGAGTGTTTTACTAAGGTCTGTGCTGCACAATCATTTTAGGAGCTTACTGCCTCTCCTACGAGATGGGTGGTGCACTGCACATCGTATTCTGTGTGACGGGTGGCGTGCCGTACAACCTATTTCTGGGTGAAAAAGGGTTCTAATTGATTCCTTTAAGACATTTTCATTCGACTACTTCTATGTACTCATCCTCACGACTTAAAACCCCTCCAAAACATTCATAAGTTAGAATTTTTCAACTCACAAACCTTCTCTTCTCTTCCCAAAACCCTCTAACATTTTCAAGGGTTAAGCAAATTAAAATCAAGGTCCTTCTCCAATTCCTTCAAGTTCTTTCACTCTGAGGTACGCAAGCTATTTAGTGCGTGTACCCTATTCTCCCCCCAAACCTCATAATTCAAAAGAAGTGTTTCAAGTCCTTCAAGTCCAAGCCTAGGGTTTTCAACCAAGCTCAGATTTCATCCTCTTCTTCAGGGAATTAATTCATATTAGGTACATAGGATTATTCAGTGTTATATTCGTTATATCTCGATGCCTAAATATTCTCCATAAAAGTTTAGTTAATTTCAGGACTAGAATTTTTAGAATTTATTTCCATGAATCATAATCCATTATTTGATTTTCAGTATTTTCATGCATGATTATTATGAAAACCTTGATTTACATGCCATGCTCATAACTATGCATCAACTTGTCCTGAACTAGGTTTGTTTCGAGATTTAGAACTTTATTATATTTTGTCCAATTTTACATATTCTCACGATAATCTTTACATTATGATTTCTATGATTCTCATGAACAACTGTACTTGCAAATACCATGATTTCAAATAAATCCGATATGAAATTACATGACATGATGTTCCAGAATTATGCAAGTTAGGTACGAGCACTAGTATATGAAATGATTTTGTAGGGATTATTTAGCACCGAACGAGCAAGAGTTCTAGATAAACCAAGTCTCATAATTACATTGCCAACATAGGTTTTGCTTTTTTGCTTATATGGCCTTCAGGACCCTTATGGTATGGCTCTAACTATGGTAGGTTAGAGCAACCTTTTTCGATATGGATATATGACACTGGACTTTATGTTGTTCACATGATATATGTTGATTTAAGAGAAACTCCCACTTGTTTTTTACTTTTAAATTGTTTTACAACATTTATAGTATTTCAGCCTATATTTCAGATATTATGATTTTAACATGACATCAGTTTTAAAATATCAGTTTGAACCTCAGCTATCACGATTTTCAGCACTTACTCTAGTCTTATGATGTTTTACATGATCTTAGTTTCAGATTCAATTATTTACAACTTATTTATATCTATGTTATTATTGTACTTGCCTTGTGTATCCATACATTCCAAGTACTTATAGTGTTTTGCAACGTATCCTTTCATGATGTAGATTCATGCACGTTTTTTGCTTCATAATTAGTAGACTCAACAGGTTCTAGTCAGCTATTGGTGGGTCCTCATTCTTCGAGGTCTAGTTGATTATCCAGACTTAGTAGATTTTTTTTTTGTTATCCAGCTTCAATTATTTAGAATTAACTGGGGATTTATCCCAACAGCTTATCAGTTGTTAGCAGAGGCTTCATAAACAGTCGATCAGTTAGTTGTAGGCTTTTTAAACAACTCTTCTTATTAGATAACAAAAGTGTACATCTTAATTTAATTTATGAAGAAATTCAACTCATGCTAAGTTATTCGGCATTATTATTTTCAGTATATATTCCATGTCTCATGCTGGGCCAAGTGATTTGCTCGGGCCACTCGTGGTTCCGAGTGCTGGATCACGTTCAGGGTGTAGACTCGGATCGTAACATTATTTCTTCTCCATTTTTTTCCTTGAACCAATCCAAAGAACTCCTATTGGACATTGCATTCAATTAAAAAAAAAGTAGCACTCTCTTTTTTCTTGCGGAATTTTAGCTTGCAATTATAGTCTTTAGTTGATACAAGTTTATGTTAAAAATAGTGCGGACCCATTGCCGTAAAATTTTGAATCCGCCATTGTATTCAGTGTATTTGTATTCAGTATATTTGGTTCTGAGAAAACACTGATGTATCTAGTGATAGAAGGCACTATGTATCTAACATATCTGTGCATAATACTCTATTTCAATTTGTAATGTACCAATGTATCTGTGTATATATGCATATTTAGAAAAGAAAAAAAAAAGATGAATAAGTTGATACACATCTGTCAAAAATATCTTGTGCGTATCTATATATTTGAGGTAGCAGCTACAACACTTTCAACTCTGGAATTATTATATTTGATGTATCTAGCGTTTCTTGTGGGAATTAAATGCAGCAATTGGTTTCAGAGGGAGGAGAAAGAGGGGGAGAGAGGCGATAAAGAAAGAGGGAGGAGAGACGTGAGAGAGAACGAAGGAGGAGAGAGGCGAGGAAAACCATGTGCTATTAATCTTGCTATTGTGATTAATTAATGTGTTGTGTGGTTACATGTTATATGATAGGAATGTTTATTTATATAGTTTAGCGTTTTATTTTCATTTATAAAGGTTTGTCCACTCCCGTATCAAATACTTATTATAATCCATTACTTTCAGATTTATGAAGCGTCATTTTCAATTTTCCCGTATAATTTTCAAGGAGAAAAGTAAAGCTATTGATCAAGCGTTTTCACTTCAGTATCAAAGCTAAATATAGCTGTACAAATCGTGTAAATATAATTGTGAAAACGCTAAAGTAATAAGATGATCAGAGAAATTGACAAGAAAAAAAAAAGAAATGAAGATGAAAAACAGAAAAAATTAAGGACCAAATTAAACTAAGTATCAACCTCAGTTAAAAAGAAAATAAATAAAAATATGCAGGGAAAGGTGGGTTGAAGTCTTCGCAGATTTACACTAATTTGCTCGGCAACCACAGCGCAATCCTTAATGAAATAGGGTCCTTTCCTGCATCAATAATATGTATTTCGGGCCGTGGCTTCGTCCCTCGTGCATCTAACGGGTGATTTAAATTGCTGAATTAAGCAGGATTATGAAGGGGTTAAATCTGAAAGAAAATTTAAATCGTGTTTGATAGATATAAAATTTATATCAGAGGGGATAAATTTGTCTAGGAATTATAATCCCACAGTAATTTAAACTGGGTACAGTATTGACTTTGATGACTTGGATAAGTCTTTTAAAGACATCTCCATAGAATAGTACAAAGAACTAATTTGCGACAAATTTCGATCCAGTTATTCAGATACTCTTTATCACATAGACGAATCAACGTTTCTTCCTCATTACAGATGACAATTTACATTGTACAACAACGTGGAAAATTGGGGAAAAATTAATTGAATATGAGTGAAAATATCAGATACCTATCACACCTAAACTACACTATCTTTTTGTTGGTTCAGTAACATGAACTAGAAGTAATGTGTATAACGAATGAACTTACTCAACCAAAGTGGAAGCCAGTTGATGTATAAGAATTACTTGATAAATTTGGTAGTCTGAGCATTGCAAAAATTCCAGCAGCAAGTGCAGCTAAAGATGCTAAGACAAATGCCGGTATGTTCCCTCCACCAAATAAAGCATCCCATGGACCAGCACCAAGCGAAACCACCATCTAAGTAAATAGGAAATTATGTCAAACTTAATGCAAATGAAAACAAAAAAAAAAAAAAAGGAACTTAAATAACGTCATGGCATTTGATAAAAATATAGCATGGCATTTGATAAAAATATAGCAAGATATGTCCTGCACAAATTTATACAAGCTAATGACCCGTCTATTTGTCAACTCAGCTCATTCAAAACTTGAGGTAAATATGTAGCTTAGATTGACTTATAAGAAACCTTATCAACAACTACATACTCCATATACTCTCACAATATAGTCTCACAAAGTGGGTAGAGTGTACATAACTTTCCTTCTACCTTAGTTAAAGTAGAGAGGTTGTTTCCGATAGACTCCCGTCTCAAGACATAAGAAACCTTGTCAAAATGTTTAATTTTTTTCCATTTGAAATGAATTATGTATAGCTCTAACAAAATAAAAAGAAAAAAAAAAGAACTACTGATTTTGTTTCGTAATAAAACAAAGAATGAAACTAAAACTTGGTAAGAATCGCGGCTTGGGCAATGATCCATTGTAGGAATCCTCCAGAACAAAGAATATTTAGCATGTTTTATCGTTCTTTCAGTTTTCAGAAGTTATGGAATCTTAACCTGCATATTTGACATTTCAACCGCACACAGCAATGAAGACAAATAGCAGTACTAAATAGATACAAAGGCAAGATTACCTGAGGTACAACAATTGCAAGATTCAAAACTCCTATTGCCAACCCTGCAAAAGAATACCCGTTTCAAATAATCGCCTCATCGAGTAAGACATGATAACATTTTAAAGGATCGAAGAAAGTACCTTGACCACCACCAGCATCAGCTGTCAACTCTGCTGTGATAGAGAAAGGGACACTGTAAGTTACCTGCAGGCATGTAAAGCAAAATGCGTGAAAAGATGAAGTATCATCCAGAAGAATCAATATCCACAGAAATAAAATATCACATCTACTGGATGAGCAGCTAACAGGTACAAAAATCTATAGAGTAATTAAAAAACTTACAGCAAGAGGAATGCCAAGAAGTGAGAAAACAACCAAAGCAGCAATTTGAGTAGATCGAGTAGCACCAATCACATGTTGAACTCCTTGCGAATGTTCACTGATAGAAACCACACTAATGATAGCGGTGCAGGCCATGCAGGCAAATACGATGAGGTTGCTCACAGCCCAAACAAGTCTAGAACCAATCCACTTGCACATTGGCTCAATAAGAAAGGAGCTAATACCAAGAACAACCTGCTCACAGGGAGATTCATCACAATAACTTAGACGTCAGTGGGCATTCATGAGAGAGACTTAAATAAGCTCTCAATTGATTAGTAATTCTAGTTAGGCTGCAAATGACCTATTATTAGATTTAAATAAAGGATAACTAGTTATTCTCAATTCTGAGTTCTTACAGAATTCAATAGCAAACCAAATGCACCTTCTCTGACACCTAGGTTATATGCTTTTACTTCAGCTGCTTCTCCTTTCGGGTCCCCATGATAGACTTCTCTCCCCATCCAATCCGTGTCAAAAAGGAAAAAAGGAAACCAGGACAACTGGTTGAAAGACAGAAAGATAATTAGCTGCAGCCGAAAGATCACAAGAAACCTAAAGAATAAAATTCACAAAATACAGCAAATTGAAATGTGTGCAGCTATTTAAAAGCTTAAGTCAGAGAAGTCGACAAGTTACTTACCCAGGTCAGAGCCATGACAATGAGAACCGAATGCATTGCGGGAGGCAAATGACGTAAGCTGGTCAACAGATTGACCAAAACTGCTCCAGGGCTATCAGTGAAGCTATCACCTTGATCCTGCTCAGGTCTCTGTTCTTCATTCTTTGGATTATTAACTGATACACGACCCATCCCAGATTCATTATTTGCTACACTATTCACAGACTGCAACTCCCTTTGTGATTGAGAAAGGTCAAAGCCAGTATTCTGAGGACTATCCAAGAGAGGAGCAGAATCCGACAAGTGATTATTTTTCTCCGGTGACAGCGGGACTTCGTTGGCGAAGTAAAGAGTTACCAATGTACATAGCGTCAAAAAGACCTGTTCACAGTCCTCTATAAGTATTCTGCAATTGCTGGATGATCAATATTAACCTATTAACGATAAAAAAGATAATACTCGTGGTGACTAATTGTTTCTATTTGAATCTTTCATTTCTTTCTTCTTCTAAATCTATCTTGGTTTGGGTTAATTGTCAGTGCCAGCAAGGATTCAATCTATCTATTGCTTGTTTTTGTGATGACTCCTTTATGTTTATGTTAACTCATTTTCGGGTTGTAATTGAGGGTTGCTGGTTTTTCCAACTTGTCATCACTAGCCAACCCCAATTAGCTTGGGATTGAAATGTATATGTTGTCTTTGTACTATATCTAATTTCAGAAGCCAATTATCAACAATAGCATATCAGTCAGTTTTGAGAAAAAACATATCAGCGTGTAGTAGATGGAAAGATGCAAAAGAGGATGCGATTAATGTATTAAGACATTATTTACAAAAATTTCTTGAGAAATTTTTTATCAAGGATGCAGGATATGACGAGCAGATCCAGAAACTTCTTATTATGTTTTGTTAGTGTTGGAGTGGGTAAAAGTCTCATATTGGTTGGGGAATGGACTGACGGTTTGCTTATATGGACTTGGGCAATCCTCCCCTCTTGATCTACATTTTGGGGTTGAGTTAGGCCCAAGTTTCAGATCTTTACATGGTATCAGAGCCAGATTCATTCCTGATTGGGCTCTCGGTTCCACGCTCCAGTTGAGCCCGGGCTTGAAGGGGGGTGTTGGAGTGGGTAAAACTCCTACATTGGTTGGGGAATAGACTGAATGGACTGGCGGTTTGCTTATATGGACTTGGGCAATCCTCCCCTCATGAGCTAAGCTTTTGGGGTTGAGTTAGGCCCAGATGCCGTATCTTTACAAACTAAAAGTACCAGCCTTACACAAATAAAAAAGTCTTTGTCATGCTCAGATTTATACATCTTAGAGGATACTCATCGACATATCTGCTACTATAATAACAACATACCTAGTATATTCTTATAAATTGAGGTCTGGGGAGGGTAGATTGTATGCAGTCCGAACCACTACCTTATGGTGAAGTAGAGAAACTGTTTTCGATAGACCCTTAGACTCAAGACAAATCCAAAAAGTGACATAACACAAGAACAAGGAGCAATAAGTAACATATAGTAACAGAAACAAGACTACCACAAAATAATGCTATAATCAAATTCCCGACAAAGCACTACGACTCCTAGTACAGCTAAACACAACGAAACTTCCCTAGTGACTACCTTCTTACCCTGATACATGTCTTTCACACCTTTCTATCTAAGACCATGTTCTCGGTAAGCTACAATTGCTCTAGACCATGTCTAATTATCCCCTTCCAATATTTTTTCGGTCTACCTCTATTACGCCTGAAACCATCCATAACCAACAGCTTACACCTCTGCGCAGAGGCATGTGCGCCCTGCCTGATCACATACCGAAACATATCAATCTCGCTTTCTGCATCTTGATATCCATCGTGGTCACTCTTTGTCTCGAATAACCTCATTCTTAATCCCATCTCTCCCAGTATTCCTACACATCCAGCGCTAACATCCTCATCTCCGCTACCATCATCTTCTGAATGTAAGATTGAGTGGCCAATACTCCGCTCCATACAACATAGCTGGTCTAACCATCACTCCGTAAATTTGCCTTTCAGTTTGTGAGACACTCTCTTATAAATCAAAAATCTGGAAGCGAGCCTCCATTTTATTCATGCTACACCGATACGGTGAGTGATGGATTGTCACTATATTATTTTTCCATCATGGAGTTACTTAGAATGATGTTCCAATTCGTAATGTAGGTTTGGAGTTGTAATGTCTTAATTTATATGGCTTTCTTCATTTTGGGACATACCTAATGTCTAATACTACTAGTAACATTATTTTTACATACTTTTGACAACTTTTCAAAATCAAAATTTACTTGATTTGTCATCTTCATTATTTGGGTCTTCTCCATTAATCATAACTCTTTTTAAAAGAATTCTCAATTAAACTAATTTTTGTTTCTTTAATATTGATAAACTCATGTATATCGTAAAAACATTCACTTGCCTGGTTCAAGCAAAAGAATCAGGTGGAGGTCTATATGGAGTAGGGGAAATAGGGAGGGAGGATATGTTGCGGACCTAATATAAGCAAATAAGGTATCAAATTTCTCGCAATTTAAGCTTTTAGATGAGTTAGTTCCACGATTGATTACTTTTTAACCATTGTATTTCAATTATTTTTCGCCCGCTACTTATTAACTATAGAGTTCAACTTAGCATCTTAAACTCCATGTTTAGTCACAAACTCGTGTATAGGACGAGGAAGAGTTAAGTGACACATTTATGCGGTAAATTATGTATATCCCCGAAATTATTGAATTGAAGACTATTACGTATATTTTGGTGTGTTTGGACCCAATCTCAAGGAATGTGGGTCAACTATTTGAAGAGAATTGGCAAAACTGATGTTTATCGACGTTGTCCTAGGGGTACGACAAGTGCTGGTATATCTGTCTAGATATTTGGTTGCTTTATAGAGAAAATGAAAAAGGATCAGAAATGCCCTTATAGTATGCGAAATTCATCGTATTTTCCCTCCGTTGATAGCTTTTCCAATTATGCCCCTGCCATTACTTTATTGGGCCAAAAATTGCCCTGATTTCGCACAACTTAATCAGGGGAGTATTTGCACCTACACACATGGTATAAGGTCATATTAGTCCAATTTAGTTCCTAACTGCAACTATACAATGTCATGTAAAGTTGTATTTGCTTCTATGAAGCAACTTGATTGAATTGGAATGAATTTTCTCACCAATTTAAGGTATCCCATAGAGCACATTCTGAGTCATGGCAACTTGAGCCGTCATTTTGAACAATTTAAATTAGAAATTCTAGGTAAAAATATGACAACCATAGTATCATAATACAAGAAAATTCTTTGCATTGCTTTATCCATAAATATCTTTTTATTCCATTCAACCATTGAATGCTATTAGATTTCATTAACCTGCAAAATTGGGAGAGATTAATGGAAGGACGGGTGGCTGGGAAATTATGGTTGTCCTATGTCCTACAAAAAGAGAGAACTTAAATTTAAGTGACATTCTTTCCAATCAACAAAAGTATTATTAAAAGTCTGCTAGACAATTTCTCTGTATGTAATCATCTTAATTAAAAAGGAAAAGTTGCATGTTCAGGATTGATGAAATCTAATGGCTTTAGGTCGTTTAATGAAATGGAAAGACAATTTCTGGTTTGAAGCAGGTTTAATTATGTCATTTTTATGCAATGTAATTACATTTGTATTTGCTGGAATCTTATGGCATTTGGTGATTTAATGAATTGTAAAGATATTGTTTTTTGAAGCAGTATAGTGAATTGTATCTTTACCTAGAATTTTACAGAATGGAATGTTTAGTTACTTAAAAATGTGTCTGAAAATTCACTCCGATTTGTTTAGCCAAGCGGTTGGGATGCCAAACACACTGAAAAAGCACTTTCTTGGAAAATTGAGGCTTTGGCTAATCAATGAACTCTTTTTAAATAGGAGCAGAATTAATTTTTTCTGCGGTTGGGAAGAAGCTAAAAATTTTTGCTTCTCAAAGAAGAACTAGAACCAAAAAAATATTTTTCAGGACAAAAATATACTTACCATTTATATATATTTATCAATAGATCTCTCATTAATTAATTAGCTTATCTCATAAGTTTTGTTAAGTTCCATTTAAGGATTCTATTCTTTCTTTTTACATAATAGCTTTTTTATTTTATTTTGCATTTTGTATTTGGAGAGATCTCACTTATTTTTGTGGTGAATTTTTCGTATGTCCTGATTTAATTTGTGGAATGATTTTTAAATATATTTTGCTTGATGTGTTTTAGTATATTAAATCATCATGTTAATGTTATATTAATATTTACTATTTTCTTAGATTTATCTATGTGTTAGATCGATTTAAAATTTATAATATGAACTTTTTTAATAAATAAAAATAAAAACTTAATAAAATTTTCATAATGGATATTTAAAATAATTTTTTTTATAAAATAATCTTAATAGTAAAAGTGCATTAATTTGTCTTTTTTCGTAGTTTTACTCTCAAAAACACTTTTTAGAAAGATCGGCCAAACACAATTTGCTTATCAAAAGCACTTTTCAAATGAATTAGCCAAACGCAAATTGCTTTTTTTCAAAAGCACTTATTTGGAAAACTATTTTAATAAAAATGCTTCTCAAAATAAGCAGTTTTTAGTCGCTTGGCCAAACAAGCCTTTAATCAAGTTGCTATATTAAAAAAAAAGGGCAGCCCGATGCACTGAGCTCCCGCTATGCACGGGGTCCGGGGAAGGACCCGACCACAATT
>JBDJHY010000094.1:2624453-2639248 GCA_039654485.1 Withania somnifera
GGCAAATGACGTAAGCTGGTCAACAGATTGACCAAAACTGCTCCAGGGCTATCAGTGAAGCTATCACCTTGATCCTGATCAGGTCTCTGTTCTTCATTCTTCGGACTATTATGTGCTCCATGACCCATTCCAGATTCATTATTTGCTACACCATTCACAGACTGCATCTCCCTTTTCGATTGAGAAAGGTCAAAGCTAGTATCCTGAGGACAATCCAAGAGAGGAGCAGAATCTAACAAGCGATTATTTTGCTCAGGAGACAGCGGGACTTCGTTGGCAAAGTATAGAGTTACCAATGTGCAGAGAGTCAGAAAGACCTGTTCACAGTCCAGAAAGCACTTTGAATGACAGAATGACCATGGATACTGGTACATACCAAGAGAACATTTCAGTTTTACTATGTTCAAGCTTAACGATAGAACTAGTTCTTCAGAGTCAGAAAAACTCCCTCTGTTCCACTTCGTTCAACACAATCAAGCTTTACCATTAGACCACATTTTTCTTAAATGTCTTTTCTGTATTTTGAATTATTAACTATCTTGACTTAAAAGTACCTCTTATGTAATTTCCATATGCATATTATTCAAAAAGACTTGAAGAATCTAGCCCGAATCCACACCGAAAATTAAGCACTTTGACCCTCGTAAATTGAACCATGCCAAACAAAGTAAACGGAAGGAGTAATAATTAGTGTTTCACTCAGAAAAAGTTTCTCACTTAATTATTTAATTGTTCTTAGAATGCTTGTCAACAAAATGACTTTTAACAATTATATAGTATGACTTGAGCACACTTTGAGACTAAATACAAATACCAGAAAAAAAAAAACAACAGATTCAATGAACACTTGATTCCCAGTGCTGCAATTCACAAGAAATGTCGCTGTATCATCAGATATATAGTCAAGGAGAAACTCATACGGGCACATTTCCTCCATCTCCTATCTTTTTTCCCACATCTCTGAAAGCTAGAATCAAAGAAATTGACCCCATTTAGCTGAAAACACTTGCGAGTTTCTTTAAAGCACATCGCAAGCGATAAACCCCCACCTCTGTTTGCTTCATCCCTTTAAGAGACGAAGGGATGGATTTTAACCACACTGATCCAATTACAGATGAAGAGATCCATATGAAGTGAAATGGATAGTGAGAATTTAAATAGCCTATTTGACTACAGCATGGTCATGGACTTGCACCGCTTAAGGACTCTACGAAGAGTTGACCAAATTTGACTGAGAATCGACCAGAGTTTGATCACGTTTGACCAAGATGTTGACTAGGTTGAATAGTATTTGGACTACCAAAGATGTCAGCATCATAATCAAATCACTTGTGGGCAACATGTCCACTCCATTTGGCCCGATCTACCTAGCTTTTTTCAGTGGTGAGATATTTACATGTGAGCAAATACCGAAAAATGAACCCTTTTCCAATCTTAAAAGGATTGAGGCTAAGTATAAATTCAGCTTCATTAACAAACTCCTTACGGCAAAGGAAGACATAAGTATACAATTAACTTAATCTGCTGGATTGTGTTTGACTCGTCTTCAAAGCATCTATTTTTTCCTTTTTTGAGACGGTAACATATCAACAGTGTAAAAGCTACACTAAGACCCATGTCTACATCCACCTTATGCATGTAGTGATAGCATTGCACCGCTATGTTCTCTTGTTTTTCTTTCTGCCTCTTCTTCAACAATGTGGCAACTGAGTGGTATTAGTTGGCTATATCTTTTAGACGTACTAAGTTATAAAATGTGTCTTAGTATTGTTGTCACCCCTACTGTGAACAAACAGATGGTTTATAGTTTCATTTTCCTCCCCGCAAAATTGACACCTGCTACATAGATAGCTACCCTTTCTCTGTAAGTTTTCATGAGTCAGATAAGCATTATTGGCCACCAACCAGGAGAAGCATGCCACTTTGTATGGTTTTTTTGTTTTCCAGATTTCATGCCAGGGCCAAGAACTTGAGCTTTGCTAATAGTGTTGCTGGGTAAAATTCTGGTAACATGGTTTCACAATGAAAATACCCCTTGCTATGCTGCTTCCCAACAAAAAACAATTACTGTGACAGAATAGCGAAGGGGCTCCAGAACAAGGCTGCGACTCTTCCCACTTCTATGTCGTGGAGATTTCATGTATCCTGATCTCTGCAGCTGGAAAGTGTTGCATGAAGGCCTACCTAGCTATTTAAGATCATTATTTCTATTTGGGCCTACGTCATCACTCATCATTAGCTTAGCATATAAATAGGAAGTCTTTTAGTTTTGATTTTCAAAAGTCGTTTATAGGTAGCCGAAGCATATACATTTTGTCCATTGTTGTCTTCAAGGTTCAGTTCGTGATGTCAAAGAAGAACTCTTGTAGGGGAACCTCTTCATGGAATGGATCTTTACCTCTTCTTGAACCTCATCTTGATGCTTATTAGAAGTGCTCTTGTATCAGTTCAATTCTCTTCTTCCATGGATGAATCCTTATAATTGAATTGCTAATTAGTTGGTTGAAGATATATTTTTACTTGTGAACCATTTGGAACGAAAGGTACACTAGAAATTCTTAAAGCAATACTGAGCCTGTCATCATTGAAGGTGGGGGTAGAGGGGAACATAACCATCACATTTGAGGAATACTTTTGTTGTATGGGGCAAACTGCTTGACTAAGAACCCCCACATTCAGAAGTCGATAACGCCCACTGTTGGAAGATGGATGTAACGGAGATAAGGATGTCTAACTAGATGCCTGGGCATGCTAGCAGAGATATGATTCGGAAAAAAGTTATTTGGAGACCGTGGAAGTGGCCTTCGTGACGGACAAAATGACGAAAACTAAGATGGTTCGGTCATATGAAGAGGAGGTTCGCAAATGTGCCACTTAGGAGGTGTGAGAGCTTGGTTATTGCAAGAGTTAGGAGAGGTAGAGGTAAAGGTAGGCCAAAAAAGAACTGGGGAGGTGATTAGACATGGGGAGGTGATTAGACATGACATGATACAGCATGACCTTAGATAGCAAGGTTTAGAGTTCGATAATTAGAATAGAAAGGTTAGTAGGTAGCCGAGGCAAAGGGCTAGCCTCATATCGTTCTCCTCATTAGTAGTAGTATTTAATAATCACATAGTTTCTTATTCCTCAATGTATTTTCACTATCTTTTGCTTTGACCTTGATACTTTTTTGTCATTTTTCTTGTTGCAACCCTATTCCGAACAACTTCTCTTTTGAACCTAGAGTCTTACTGAAAATAGTTTCTCTCCATGACAAAAGTAGGCTAAGGTTTGCATACATTTTACCCTTCTTAGACCCCATTTGTAGGATTACATTAGGCATATTACTTCTTTTCACATTATCCGTGGTAAAGCTCCTCTACAACTGGATTATCACTACGGTGGACAAGATAAGAAAAACGAGATTGAGATGGTTTGGATATGTGAAGAGGAGATGCACAGATGCGTCAGTGAGAAGGTGTGAGAGATCGGATATAATAGGTATGAGAAGAGGCAGCGGTAGGCCGACAAGTATTGGGAAGAGGTGATTAGACAGGATATGGCGCAACTTCAAGTGACTGAGGACATACCTTAAATACGGGGGTGTGGAGGACGCTTTTTAGAGTAGAAGGTTAGTAGGTAACGGAGTATGGTCATACTTTTCGAAGGTTTAGGCTTGTTGGTGTCCATCATTGTCCTAGCCGTATTATTATAGTTCTTGCTTTTAATGTCTATATTGTGCTTCGATTATCGCATTATTTTGTTGTTGTCCTTGTTCCTCCTTATAGGCGTTGCATTACTTCCTTTCTTAGCCGCTATGTTTTCTTCTACTTCTTCTTACTTTTTGCTACACTTAGGCAAAGGGTCTTCGCAAAAAGTCTCTCTATTTCCACGAGGTAGTGGTGTGCATACACTCTACCCTCCCCAGATCCACTTGCACCAGGTGGTTGTTGTAACAATAAAAAAAGATAATACTTGGTGATGACTAATTGCTTCTAATTGAATCTGTCATTTCATTGTTCTTCTAAATCTATCTTGATTTGGGTTAATTGACAGTGCTAGCAAGGATTCAAGCTAACTATTGCTTGTTTTTGTGTTGACCCTTACATATTTATGTTAGTCATTTTCATGGGTTGTACTCGAGGGTGGTTGGTTTTTCCATCAATGTGCTTGAATCTTGTGGGATTTTCTTGTCGTCACTAGCCAACCTCAACTATGTATATGTTGTCTTTGTACTATATCTAATTTCCAAAGACAAATTTTAACAATAGTATAAATCAAGGATGGAGGATATGACAAGCAGATCCACAAACTTCCTTTTATGTTTTGTTAGAAACAATTTTTATCAATCTACATCTATAAACAGGTAGAAAAAATGTGTCTAACTAAAATAGATTATCTCAAAAAATCAGGATTCAAAAATAGAAATCACTATATCTACACAAGAACTCTATCGAGGACAATTAACTCACCACTGCAACTAAGAACGCTGCTTTGAGGTTTCCACATGGCTCACAACAAGCTCTATTTGTCAAAAACGGAAACCATCTGTCAAGATGCAAAGTTTTTTCAAAGACTACCTTAAGCATGTACTATTTGAACCAAATCTTAACTGAGAAGACATTTTTGCTACTAAAAGTGCAACAAATTTTAAAGGCATGACCCTTAAGAAGAATGCTGAACAAGTGATATTGCTCAGAGAGGACGGGGCCCATCTTTTTACATAAGCACATATATATAGCATCACAATGTCACTTCAGATATGCAATCAACCAACCTGTGCCAACCTCCACTGGCTCCAGCAGAAAATCCAAGAATGTTTCCAACAGCCATCCAGGAGCAGAACACAGCATTTGCAGTATTTCTTTGATCAGGACCTAGAACAAAGTCCCCAAGACACCTCAATAAATCACAAGAAAAGGAGAACTGTATCAACTAATTGAACAAAATAATCCTCCATCTAACGGAACTTTTACCTGACAAATCTGCCAAAAGAGCTCGAGCTGGACCCTACCAACATAAAACAATTATAGTGCAACATCTATTAGAATCATCTATACCGCTAGAAAGACTAGTAAAATTTCAGAAGCTAACCTGCACAGTATTATTAGCAAGATCGAGCATCCAAAACCCAATGACAAATACAATGGCTGCTCTTGAGCGAGTGCCTTTGAAAGTGCTGTATTTTCACATTAATCAAAGACCTCACTGCCTATTCAGATAATCCAAAAATTACAGGAGCAAGAGGAAGAAAAAACCTGCAATGCTCTTTTATGTCTCCCAATAAGTATCCTATGTCTGCAGAAAACCCGATAATTATCACCTAAACGACAAGATTTAGTTTATCACCTAAACGACAAGATTTAGTTCAGCCAATTTAACTGGAACAAAATAATTCAATATAGGATAAAGATAACTGCTAAATGCTTACAGCAACAGAGATCATGACAGCTCCAATAAAAATGAAAGGCCTTCTTCTGCCATATTTTGAATGACATTTATCACTCCATATACCTACACAAGGTTGTACCTGAAAGAATATCCAAGAAGAAAAGTTTCGAAGATAATCAAAGGAGCTTCTGGATAAACTTGTCCAATATGAATCTCTTTTTGTGTACCATGTATCTGGCGACTTCATTTTACTGATAAAGGATAAAAAAAATTTAATTCAAGGAACAGCTAACAAATTTTGCAGAGCTCCAAAGAAAAAAAGAGTTATAGTTCAGCAAGCCATATCTACAATCTTAAGTACATGAGCTGAAGTCTAACAATTTTTGTCTAATGACTCCACAGAATTTCAAAAAGTGTAGCTTTTATGTAATTGGTTCTGTAAGTGCAAAGGTTATCCCCATCTTATATTTTCAGTAATTTATCTCAGTAGAGCTGTTTGCACACCTCCAGATTCTAATTACTGACATTCATCACTTTAGATGGACATTTTACCAAAAAGTCCATGATATTCGAACACCTACCACAAGGCCAGTAATAGGACCACAAAGCCAAATAAAAGAAGAGAAGGCATGTTCTATGCCAAGCGTCTGCAAACATAGAAAAGAAGAATTATAAGCAAAGAAGAAACTCAACTAGAAATAGGCAAAAATAAAACCTGAAGCCACTAAAAAGATAGAAAATAAGAACTTATTTCTCGAGGCCAGCAGAAAACAGCTATCAATTTTAAAGACCTTTTCTGCACTAGATCCATAATTGCAATTAAGAGATTACTTATTCCATAAGCGTTCTCTCGCTTCCCTTCGGGATGGGCTTTCACTGGTGTTCTTACTAGTAATATTAGCACTACTCTTGTAGCTTTTTCATCTTCAGTCTCGCCTTTCACTGGTGTTCTCCGCGGCTAATTAAAGCATTATTTCGTTTTCGTTATTATCCTTTCTCCCATTTGTTGTGCAATAGTTGCCATTTTGCATTAATGTGTTGTTGTGATTGCTCCCATATCTATATCCGCTTCTTCAAACTGTTTGGCAGCTTTTTAAAGCTGAGACTCTGTAGGACTCTAGAGGTAAGGTCTGGGTACACTCTATCCTCCCAAAACCTCACTTCTGGTATTACACTGGTCAGTGGTTGTTGTTGTTGTTGTTGACCAAGCAGTAACTACATGAACATAATTTTGCTTTCTGTTTCTTATTTGCTTAAAAAATAAGTATTAACTTCCAAAGGGAAGATGTCAACTGCAAGATGTATATAAAAGCCAATTAAGCTATTAAGGAACGCTATTTTCTGAAACATTTTGTGTGAAACTCTACCAATAAAAACTGAAATCATTTAACCTTCTAACAATCAAATTTTGGTACAGTAAGAAACTGTTCTCGGGTGCACAACTTCTTAGTTTTTACCAAATGGAGAAAGGAGGTCTATATGATAAAACACATGGAAACTCTGAATGTACACCACAAATAAGGTTGTCATAAATTCATGAAACACCACAATTATACCATATACCAAGCAATATGTCTTATATACACGAGTTTTGCCACATTAATAAAATTATTTACTCCATAAAGAAATGTGTACAGAAACAACACAAATATAACATATAATCTAATTACTGAAACATATATACTACATAGTGTGGATCAAAAAGCAGCTACTAGCTTAACTTGATCCCTCTTTATTGCTTTCTTACCAAGGTTGTCTTTCCTTCGTAAGGACTTATCCCTGTTGCCCATGAGAAGTACTCATTACAGGAAACTATTAAAAGCTGGAACCCACTCAACACCCAGGGCTTTGTTCTAGCAGTAAGAACACAACAGATGATATGTGGTTAGGTGCACATCACAGGGTTTGCATCCTGTCCATACAAAAGATGATGTGTGCTACTAGTCTCAGGAATTTCTCAGTTATCAAGAAAAATCTGGGACCCACTCAATTATTCTAAATAGCTTCCAACTGGTATAGAGCAAATGCTATCTACATTCTTTTTTGTAAGTTCATTTCCTGGTGCAACAAACACTAAAATGTGCAGGTGGTGTTCTCTTTCCAAATAGCTTTTCAACTTGAGGAACTGGAAGTTTCAAAAAAATGAATTTGTTTCTAGAGGTCTTCGACTCTAAGATCCTTACGTATCATGTTCTCCAGGAAACCAACAGTGCTTGTCTACAGGTCACAATATTTACTCTTTTATGCTATTTTCTTATTTCGTGCTTTAATACATGTCTATAAATTTTATGCATATAAGAACCTTTAGTCCATTTCAGATCTTTCTTTCTCTATGAAAAATGAGTACACCAAGGTGATAAAGGAGTCCGTTTCTGCATTACTAACCACACAAAACAAAATTGTGAAGAAAATTATAGTGGAGAGTTCATGTGAACTACAAGGAACTAAATGTTCAATTTACAGAACATGTTTTCTACTTTATACAATCTTCAAAGAGATCAAGTAATTTTCCCGAAAAGTTGTATTGGATATTTCCAAACTAGATTCTCATCGCTGCAGCTGTAAATTTTATCCAATTAATCAGCCCTCAGCTGAGTGGCAAGATTTAAGGCAGAAATTGGGCACTGCTATGGTACAACTACAATCCTTGCACAGCTACCTTGGTGCCAGCTGTGTTGTTTGACTCAGTGCAGGAATCTAATATTGATGACACTCTTTTCCCCTTTTATAGAACCTTAAGAAATTCACTTTTAATTCACTAATCTAAATTCTTAACCTTAATATAATTATAACCTCCATTAGAGGAACAATGCAACCATCACCTTCAATATTTTCTTTCACTACCACAAGTATAAATTTATCTGCTTCCACATCCATATCAGTAGTAGTAAAACTAGTATTTTTCTCGTACTTTCCTGCCTCACAATTTTTGTTACTCCTCATTATTTACTACGCTTGGGGTATCACATTGGATATTGTTGCTCCTATTTTCAGGACGCTAAGATATGCTTTCCCTATCATTTGCTATGTCCTCTTTACTTCTGTATTTACTTTTTATCTGCTTCTGTGTTACTTGTTTTTTATTGTTGTTGTTATGATGTTGTTGTCACCACAGTATAAATACATACATCAATCTCTAACTCCATATACAGGCAAACAAATCATAAACAAAACGATAAACGAGTAAAATTAAAATCTTAAACTTCAATCAAACACTATTATACTCCCTCCATTCACTTCTACTTGTCATGTTTTGCTTTGCTACATTTAAGATGCATTTTTTTCCTTTAAATTTAACACATTAAGTTAATCTAATTCATTCAAGCTCGTTGAAACAAAACACAAGTAGTAAAATTAAGCAATGATTCAATTTGAACTACAAAAATTAGTCAAATTGACTCTGGTAAAACCAGAAGATAACAAGTAAAAATGAAGAAGCGAGTTAGTCATTCAGGCTAATAATGGGTGCACCTGAATATAAGGAGTAAGAAGAGAGAGTTGCAAAGCCCATCCGAACTGAACACCAGCAGCAACGGTGCAACTAAGAATCAAAGTGAGCAAACTATTACGTACAGGTTGAGGCTGAGGTTGAGAATCATTGATTTGTCCATTGGAAACCCTAGGAGAAGAAGAATCACTACGGATCTCTAAGTGTGTAAACCTAGATTCATCAATCTTAGCTAATTCCACTTCCTGTTTCAGATTTTTGTACGCTACTTTTATTGATACCGCATCCATTTGTTGAATTGGATCTGATTCACTCGCTGATTATTTGGAAGCACATTCGATAGGGAAATGGAAATGCATAAGCTAAGAGATCAAATTGAACTGCGATCTCTCTTTTTCTTTGTTGGTTTCGGTGGCGCTCGGCCGAGATCAAATTGAACTGCCAATTTTTATTTGTTGGTTTGCCTTTTGATTTGGCAATACCTTCTTTTATTTATGTGAATGTTCACTAATGTAATATATTCAATTCTTTTACTAAATTTTATTATTATGTACGCCTTGTTTTACAATCTCAAAATTATAATTTTATATCTCTCAATTTCTCCATGATTTTTTCTTATAATTTTATACTTAACACCTTATTATAATACTCTTTTAGCATATATATATATATATATATAAATAGAGGCATAAGAGCTAATATTACACATACCTAAAATATTTGAAAGGCAAAAAAAAAAAAAAGCTACCGCTTCTTGTTTTTCTTATATTTTTATTTTCAATCTTTTGATATATTCTAGTACTAAAAATATTTTATGGTAAACGACGTCGAGTGTTTATTGGCTTTGCGTTAGATTCAAAGGTGGGTGCTTGACTTTTTCACAAAGGGAAAAGGAAGGAGACGTAAGGCCACCGACGGAGATGTTCAGTCTACTAGGAATTTCACTTTCCTTGTTATGTCATTTTTCCCTTCTGGCATGACACGACGCTCCCTTGTGACATACCAACATTGACAAGCTCACATAAAGTCAAAAATTTGCAATATTGGAGAAGATCATCATATGTGATTTTCAAAAAGATCGTCTTAATCAAAAGAACATGAGATCAAACTAATGAATATTTGATGTAAATTTAAACATAAATTTTTTATTTTTTAAAAATCAAAATAATTACCAAATTAAAATATTTAAAAATATTAAATATATCATGATAAAAAAGATATTATTTGATTATCAAAATAGTAACTAAATGAATCTTTTTGAAATGAACGAACTGCCATTTTTTGTATGATAAAGCTTAATAGGACGTTCCAAGAAGACAATTCAATGATATGACTTCAAACGCCTCTTGTACCCCTTGCCAACAAGAAAAATTTTACGGAAAATTACAGTATTTCACTGATTTCCTCCAACAATTATAACAAAAATTCAACTTCAAAAATCAAATACCTCTTTTTTATAAAAGCTACACTGTCCAGACACCTAATGTATTGCATAGGTCTTTTATTTTTCTTAATGTACCCATGTCCAACAGACATCGTGAGTTTTCCATGCAAGCTCTTAATACACTAAAATTCAGCTGAAAAAGACACATACATGACAATACACAGACGACCAGAATATTCTCATATACACATGGCAATACACATAGACGACCAGAATATTCTTCATCAGTAATTTGTCAAAGGTATCCTGAAAGCTGCTCTTAAGATTTGTACCTTAGAGGAAACCTCCTAAAAAAATCTTCACAAAGCCTCTTCTGAAAATTTTAGCACAATTGAATATTGCAACCCCAGTAGAAGGTTAAAAACACGAAATAAACTGAAAAGGAAATTTCTACTCAACATGCATTCACGTACTATCTGTCCTTTACAACATCGACCTGATATCCAAACAACACGGAAACGAAACACCTGTCCAATTACAGATGAATCAACATCATTAGGCCAATCCATTTAGTTCACGACTTTAAACTACAACCCGTAGGACTAATACCATGCCCATAAAAAGGGATGCCACAGCATGTGACAGTTTGTAAACCTATATACACTAGGAAACTACATCGACTAGCAGCATTCTCATATAAAGGACTTCAAGCTATATGGCAATTGCTCGAACCTACTCATTTGTTAATGCCTCGGCTACCCAAATCAGCTGCAGCTTGAGCCGCTTTACTTAGTGCACCAGACATCCAAAGAGCTCCTTTGGAAAAGTAGCTACTGTTGACAACAGCACTTGCAGCAGAGATGGCAGTTCTACCTGTAGCTGACACAGCTGATCTGGTTGTATCCGATATGTGATACCTCTGATCCATGTATCTAGCTGCTTCAACCCCAGCACAGAACTTATCAGTGAGGCCGATTCTCTCACTTAAATCAGCAACCTTGGAGACTGCAGTTGCCGACAGTCCATGAGATTCATCAAAAGCTTTGGCTTTTTCCAATGCACCTTTTCCAAGAACATACCCTTGAGATAGCATGGTTTTAACCACATCTTGAGTCAACGTTACAGCTTCCCCAGCAGAAGAAACAAAATAGTGTCCTTGAGAGTCCTGCTGGATTTATAAATCAACTCATTAGAAATACACACCTTACCATTCATATAGAAATGAATAGATAGGAAAGCAAGAGGGAGAAGAACATACACTTGAATGACTTTCTTCATGAGGTTTCCACGATGAATGATTCCAATAATCAAATTCATCTTGATAGTGACCCCAGCTGGTTATGCACACACGTTCATCCAAAATGGTAGCTCCCTGAAAGAAGTTAAATGTACATTAGCATTACTCAACAAAAACATACATATTCAGGAAAAGATTAGTTTGGTGCAAAAAATAGAACTTACATCTCAGCAATAAATTATAATTATACATAACTGAGTTTAGGTGCAGAATCAAAACTATTTTGCATTCAGACACTACGCAAAACATTAGGGAAGTGACACAATGCATACAGTTATACACCACATGGAACTAGGATTAGAACTATCAAATAGAAGGAGCCAAGGCGGAATGAAATTGTAGGCTGCTTATTCTGAGACCTAAACCTTATTTAATATGTAGCACACCGAACAATAAAAAACCTGAAGGAACTTACACTCAGTAAGATAGCTGTTTCCAAGGCATGAGGATTTCTAAACGTCACATAGGCTGTACACGCATGTTCACCAGCTCTGCATTCTCAACCACGGTCGTCACTCAATCAGCAACCAAAAATTTTATACACAAAAACTGATGGAAAAAGAAAGAATAAGATACATCATGTATGTTGCGACATTAACTTGGGAGAAAGTTCCACAATTACATGATAGATCTTCACTAGAATAACAACTGAAATAGTAATGTAGATGGTAGAGTCATTTTAAACAGTTTGCAGGTTTAAAAGCTCCTGTGATGCAGTAAGAGACTTCAGTCGAGCTCCACTATGATTTCTTTCAATTTCAATTGAAACAGGTGTCAGATAAATAAAAATGTGTAAACAGCTATTATCGTAATTTGGAAGGGCAAAAAGAAAGTAAAAATGAGTACCACAAGTAAGATTCTTGCAGCTCTTTATTTACTATAGTGCGATGAAAATGGATTCTCAGAATAAACTAAGTGAATTAGAGCTCCAGTTATCCCAAAATCAAATAATTCATGTCACAGGCAAGACCAAATTCTAAAGAGACAAATGCATATCACCCAACACGAAACCCCTTGTAATTTGCCCAACCTAAATATGGCATACTTGCTCTACATGAACATACAAACATTTCAAAAGAGATCAAAAGCTTTCAAGATTTTTCTAAAAAAAGAAACAGGATAGTAACCAAACTTGTTTATCGTTCATATATCAATCTAATAGCCTATTTGTCCAAGCTCCTAAGATCAATTTATTATGACAGTACTTTAAAAATTACTTTTGGCAAGAAGCAGTTTGTGTTTGACCAATAAATTTTAAAAGCACTTTCGGGCAGCAATTAGTGTTTGACCAAGCTTTTCTAAAGTGTTTCGAGGTGCATTTTCCTCAAAAGTCCTTTTGGATAAAAGCTACATCTTTAAGCTTTTGAAAAACATCTTTTGTTTCCCAAAAGTACTTATTCCCTCAAAAGCTTGGTCAAACACCTTATTCTTCTAAGGTAAGCATTTTAAGCCTCCCAAAAGCTTAGCCAAACAGGCTATACGTATATTAGAAGAGACACTCATATTGTGAGTACATGAAATTGAGGGGTGGATTTGAAATTTAGGAATTGGGAAGAATTTAAGGAATCCCCTTTTTCTGAGTGGAAGGATGAAAAGAAACGAATGGAAGGGAAATTATGGGTACATCACAAAACAGGCTACGTGGAGAATTATAGCCTTCCATTCCGTTCATTTCTTTTCATCCTAAATCTTCGACACGGTAATATAAGGTATGATTAATAAAATTGTAATGCAAATTCCAGATATTAAACCCACCTGACAATATCAACATGTTCAATTGCCCCACAGAAACTAAAGAAATCATGAACATCGTTCTCAGTAGCATTAGGAGAAAGACCTGTAACTTCGGCTGTATAACCCCCTGGATTCATATCTGCTGATTCAACTCTGCTTTATGGACAAACTACCAGGAGCAAAGAAATTAGACATCAGATAAAGCGACGTTAGTAGAATTTAGGTCATTAGCTATACCAGAACCCAAACAATCAGGGCGGAATATTCTTTTGCGAGATATGCATGATACAAGTCTAGCCATAAGCACCAAATAATAAGCAGAGAACCGTTATGCTCATACATCTAGTCATCAACAAGCTTTCATATCTAATAATATACAAAAGAAGAGATCACACTAGACAGTTTGTGTTAATTACACCACGCACGCATCAAAGGGCCACAAAGAACCTATAATTTTAATGACAAAGATGTCATTATCACAGATGCCTCATATTAAGATGTGACAAAATGTTCATCGAACAGTCAAACCAAACACAATGTTATTTTGTCAAAAAGAAAGCTACACTACTTTATGGAATCTGAGTCGGGAGAAATCGGAAAAAGGAAGACGGTCCTCTGCTTCTATTAAGGGCACTAAAACCAAATCTCCAACTTCAACGCTTTTAAACACATCCACCTAGCTAACGAAAACAAAAGTACCTGAGAATTGAGAAGTCAAAAAATGCTCAACTATAAAAAATATAATAGATTATTAACAAGTCAACGATATGTACAGACTAATTGATAAAAGAGTCCCACTCTAGCAATCAATAAATAGACTGACAGCAGGTTCAAAACACAAACTAAGAATTTCAACTCATCCTCACATAGTAACACCATATCACATATAAATGCTTTTAGAATAATGTATTTCTTGCTTACTTATCAAAGCACTAGAAATTATGTACAGAACACTTATTTGTTTTCTTAAGAAACATTTTACTTCGTACCAAACAGCCAGTCAACTTTTTTCTGGAGAAGGTAACATAACAAAATTTGATTCGAGTGAAGGGTCAAAACACATATAAAGTATCCTGATTTTCTGATTTTCAAACTATCAGGTTTGCGAGTTTCCTCCTGAACTATCTCCAACTGCTTATCAAAACACACTTCAACTACAATTAATCGTTGAGGTGCGTTTTGATAAATAGTTGGTGATCGGGTGGGAAAGTCGCACACCTGATAGTGAAACTCAAAAACTCAGGATTCTTTGAGGTGTACTTATGATCATTAGCTCTTTTTGATTTTGGTTCACTCCATTAGTTCAGTTCCACTTTCATTCAAAATTAACACTATAATTAACAGGAACAGCTTCAAAATCTAACTATCAAAACTCAGAAAGATGTTATGATTTTCTTAACAGTAATAATCAATACAACAACATACCCACTATAATCCCACAAAGGCGGGATCCGACGAGAACAGAGTGTAGACAGACCTTACCTTTACCTTGAAGGTTGAAACTGTTTTCAACCAGATCCTCTCCCAATATCGATAGGAAGATAGCCTCTGTTCTTCCA
>JBDJHY010000094.1:2694146-2709116 GCA_039654485.1 Withania somnifera
TAAACATATTAAGGATATATCCTAACGATATATGCTATATACTAACAATATACATAAAATATACTATATACTAAAGGTATATATGTATTCTATACAAAAGATATATACTAAATACTAATGATAAATATAAATCGTGAAGAAGAAAAAATAATGATATATACTATTTCTTCTAAGATATATATTAAGAATAACAATATATAAAACATATATATCCTGGTGTTACTAGAAACTCTATAGTGATATTCGTTTCTAGGTCAGGTTAGTGGCCCCTGGGGCCCGTTTTAGGCTCAATTTTTTGTATAGTTCCTAATTCGATATAGTTTTTACCGTTAACTTTGTCTTGATGTCTAGATTCTTATTTTGCTAATTTCGAGTCGTCGGGAGCCATTTGATGATTGACAAGCTGATTTTCGTGTGTTGCAACTATATTTCGTCGGATGATAGGTAGGTTTCTTTGGGGTTTACACCTAGGGTATAACCTGTATAATTACGCTAAATAACATCTTTGGGCTAGGAATATTAGGTTAATATCGTGACCCTTTTCCTCTTATTCTCTTTTGCTTCATCTCTTTTTTTTAGATGATGCTCGGTGTAATACAACACCTTTAACCTAGTGTTGGCCTTGTGATGGCCTTAGGATAACTCTAGAAGTATAGGATGTTGATGCGTGGGTTGATTTTTGAGTTTTGCCCTTGAATTTGGGCTGGTTGTTGTGCTAGCTTAGAATGGGCATTTGCAGTGCAACAAGATAGCTATAGGAATTATCTGTGATTATGCATTCATACGGCGCTATCACCGTGAGGTTCAAATTCTAGAGATCTATTTATCGAGGTCGGGGCCTATTATCACCGTTTTCTAAGATTATGATCATGTAAGCCTGTTTTCATATATATAAGTTGCTAGATAGACTAAAATTGGTAAAATGAGACTTTTTGATAATTAATAAGTACCACAAGCGATTTTCTACTTACTTTAGATCCGGCTGAGTTTCAGGCACCCTGTACTACCTTTTCTACTTGTTAAAGAACATGTTTCAAATCCTGACATCGGATACTGACATCTACTATTATTTCTGGCATTTGAGTCCGACTGAGCTTCGGCGGTGAGTATAACCCCTTTTCATACTATATCATGTTTATTGTGTTGAGACATTGGGATATTGTGACACTGAGTTTCCAAGACTCCTTGATATGGTGATACTATTATATTGTGGCACTTTGATATCGAGATGAGAGATAAAAAGATGTTAAATAATGGTACGCGGTAGGTAAACCTCCATTTGACCCTCTTCCTAGGCTACGTGCGATTGGAGGAAGGGTAAACCTCTATTTGACCCTCTATATCTAAGAACAAATAGAGGGTTTTCAAAATTTCAAGCCTTAGGAATCTTCATGTTCAAGAACTTCTTCAAGAATCCTACTCTCCCAAATATGTAGGACTTCAATGAGAACCCTCTTAAGTTTTCATGTCCAAAACCCTATGTATTTTTCAAGAAGTTCATGTTTAAGTTCAAGTTAGGGTTCAGGAGCATAAATTCATCTTTACTCCTTTATACATAGTTTTTTATGATTCAAAGTCCTTTATATGTCATGATTTCTTATGGAGTTTTATGAGTCACAAGTTTTAGTGCATTTATTCGTGGTATATAAAAAGGTGAACCCCATGATTTTATGCACATCATTATGACAAGTTTATGTTTTCTACTCAAGGTTTGAAGTCTTATGTTTCTATGAGCATGATAGTATTTCAAATGTAATGTATGTACAAAAATTATATTTTCTATAATATACGTAAGTTATGAAACTCATGATTTCTCAAAAGTAAACGTTTTAAGCGTGTGTAAAGGACATATGATGTCACAATGATGTAAAGAATTACGTTTAATGTAATGATAAGGAGTCAAAGAAGGGCTTAGGATATGATTTATGAATGATAAGGGCAGGATGTCCCACCTTAAGAATTTTAAAGTGAGCTATGTATATATATAAGTTTTGGGAGGATTATTGAGCACTGAACGAATATGAGTATAGAAAATTCAAGTTTCATAACTACGTTACCCTCGTAGGTAAATTGCTCGAAATTACCGAGGCTTAATGAAAGGATCATAATGAATATTTTGTGTTACTTTTGGTCGGTTATCACCACTCTTTATCGGTGTAGAGGAAGCACATCTAATTTCATGTATCTCGCATGGTTATATATAGGTTACAAGAAACTTTCACTTAAAGAAATCAAGTTATATGTTTCTATCTATGATATAAGTTGCATTTGTCGGTCTTACAAGGATTTAAAATGTTGCATGCCTCAAAAGTTGTCCTTGAAAACTCTTACTTTATGCTTTTAATATGATCTCATGTTACAACTTCTTACTTATAATGCTTTTATCATTGTTCAGTTCGATTATGTTTTGCATGTATTTTTACTGTGTTCCTACATACGCAGTACCTTTTCTGTACTGATTGCATATTTTTATTGCCTAAAGAATTATCGACGACAAGAATCAGTAATGGTGAGTCCTACTCACTCCCAGGGCTCCAACAATAGTAGTTTCATATGTCTTTCGTTTTGGTTTAAGAGTCAGTTGGGGGCTTTTCGGCATAGATATTTCTTAAGTTAGAGACTTTTGTACAAATGTGTAGTATGACTATGATAACCTTTTGGGCTCGTGTGTTATGTTCCTCTAACTCTTTTATTTTCTTACAATGAATTAATTACTTCTTGAGTCTAAATTTTATTGTCTAAATCTGAATGATGCTGGTGTATTCAAGGGGTTGACTTGGGGTCCTCTGATATTTCAAGTACCCAATCTCATCTAGGGGGTAACCTCGAGGACTGAAAACTGGCTATAGTAGCCCATTGCTTACGTCTCTGGTCTACAAGATTGGTTCTCTTGTTATAGTTATACATTGTATAATTAATATATAACTTGTGTATAAATATTATATAACGAGAAAATATAATATACATTAATTTTATTATGATTAATCATCAAATATTAAATAATTATACATCAACTATAGGCCTAAAGATCTTAACATTATTTTGACAATAAAAAATTAAAAAAAAAAGTTAGCGTAAGATAGAGAAAATGCTGATATTGATAGATATATACTACTTAATTTAAAAATATATAGATATAGAAAAGATTTGTACTTATCATTTTTCCTATAAACAAGTAATAAAAATCAAAATTCTATGATTATTCAAATTATTTAATATAGCTAGTAAAAGTAAATAACTAGTGAAAGTTGGCTATAATAAGGTTAACCAAATCAGATATGGCTATTTTAAGTTTAAAACTTAAATGAGATGCTATTTGAGATAATTATTCTTAAAGAATACTACAATCACAATAATGATTTTATAATAATTAAAAGACATAATAAAAAAATTGAGTGATTCTCAAGGTTTCATCGGTGGCACATAAGTTGATTGAAAATGATGTGAAAACTACTATAAAACGCAATAATGAACTATTTAAAACATATAAAAGACATATAATTCGCTTAATTCTTGAAACTTTATCGTTGGCATATAAATTGAAACAACGAAAATAGCATGTATTATTTTAAGACAATGAAAAAAATATTATAATCATAATAATTAATAAATTAAAATATTTTAAGAAATATGAAAAAATTGATTGACTCTCGAAATTTTATTGGTGCCACATAAATTGAAACAAAGGAAATAAATTAAAAACAACGTAAAAAGCACTTCAAATCATAATAATTAATAACTCAAAATATTCAAATAATATACCAATGCCACATAAATTAGGATAAAAAAGTATCATATATTATTTGAAATAATACGAAATAGTAGTATAAATCACAATAATTAACAACTTAAGATATTACAAAGACATAAAATGTACAGTTGACTTTCGAAATTCTAATTAACAATCTAAATTAATTAAAACCATTTAAAAATTTAGTTAACTCTTGAAATTTTATCCATGCCACATAAATTGAGATTAAAAAAAATATTATATTATTTAAAAATTACATAAAAATACTATATACTACAATAGTTAATAATATAAATAATTAAACATTACATAAAAATTTAAATAATACTTTATATTTTATTTATTTCAATAAGTTTAATTATAAAAAATAAGAGCCCGTACTAGCCTAGGATACCGTAACTTAGTATAATTATTAATAAATGTGAAGCAAGCTATTGGAAAAGATAGCGGATGCAATTCAAATGGGAACTGTTTAAGGTTTTCTGTTAACTTCTTTTTTATATCAGACAATGTTAAGAGTTGACTACAACTCTCACATGACAAATAATAAAAAATTATAAAAGAAACATGATAAGTCTGACGTTTCACAATAATAGAGTTCCCCCCACCACCACACCCACATTTACGCAAATATTCTGTGTTATTACACAATCATTTTAAATTTTATCTATTTTAAGCAAATAATGTGAACATAATTTTTTTACTAAATATTTTTTTTTGAAATACGATTAGACTATAATTTATGTAATACTCTATTATGATAATTAAACTTGTTTATTTATATAGACAATGAATAATACCCCAGCTATTTCATTTTACTTGATTCTCATATTAAAATAATTATTTTATTTACTTGTTCAATTTATGAAATCAAGAAAAAATTTTAATATTGTTTTATTTCTATCCTTAATATTAAATAATTGTATAAAGTAGTAATAATCAAATTTGAAGTTTCAGAATATTATTATTAGTAAGATTAATTTAGTAAAATATACTTTTCATTAAAATTTTCATAAGAAGTGGGTCATAACCGGAATTGATCCACGTTCCTCTTGATAAATAACTAAGTGCACCATCACGTCTTTTTATATAATGGATGCCATCAGAGAATATGTACGTAAAATATCTAATCTTACGGAAGAATCATGGGTTCAAGTGCCCCAAAAAAGTACATCAATTAAGGGCCAAATATTATGAAACACATGAAGTAAGAGAGTGGGAAAGACAAAAATATATACACATGCATACATATACGCACGTTTAATGCATGTCATATTGAAATAACGATCATAAAGATAACATTATATTTTTTTGACAAGTTTATAAAAGTATTATTCTACTTATAATGTTAATGATATTTAGATAAAAAATTATATATACTTAGGTTAAAAAAATAAACTATATATAATATAAAAATGTATGATATAAATATCTTTGATATAACAAAAGTAAAATGAACTTTGCATAAAATAAATGAGAAATTTAATTGTTATTTAAAATTAAGAAAAATTTAATTTTTTGTTATGATTAGAAGCATTGTGAATGTCCCTTTTTGTTCTTGTCTTCTTATATTCTTGTACATTCATCTTCTTTGTGGCTTTCAAACTCCTCCTCATAATGTAACAATTTATTACAGACAAGAATTAGTACCTATAAATATAGGTACTTGTGAGTTGAATATTTAAGTTTAAAATGAAGATCACTTACTACTTCTTTTAATCTTCTACTTCTTATAATCCTAAGTTAATTGTTTTCACAATAACATGTATATTAAAACCCCTTAAATTATTTTCAATGATAATTGTTGACTTGATGGTCGATTTAGTTGACAAGTGGCTATACAAGTCAATGAAATGAATGCTTTGATTAAAGTTAATATAGTGGTGAATATTAATTAAATGGTATTTCGTAGTGCTTATTCTGAAAAAGAAATTTATAGAATTAATAAGTTTTGTTAATTATGAATTAAAAAAAAAAGATAATGACTAATTAATGAAAGCAAAAAGGAAGCAAAAGCCGGTACCGGCGGACATTCTCAC
This sequence comes from Withania somnifera, assembly GCA_039654485.1. Classification (NCBI taxonomy): domain Eukaryota; kingdom Viridiplantae; phylum Streptophyta; class Magnoliopsida; order Solanales; family Solanaceae; genus Withania; species Withania somnifera. The sequence goes on from JBDJHY010000094.1 coordinate 2,699,937, forward strand.
ACCTGTAACCCTAATTAATTGTTTTTTCCCTTTGTTAACTACAGGAAAAGAAAAGGGAAAAGTAATTAATTAATAATATATTCTAGTCGGCACTTGGCAAATTTAGAAATAATTAATAAATAAATATTTCAAATTGAGTAGTATTTTTCTTTATCCAATATAATTAAAAATAAATATTTATTTAGGTATTTTTATTTATTTGATTTTAAACAATCAATAGATAATTTATAAGTTAGTTCAGAATTTATGTTATTATTTATTATAATTATTTTTATAAATATTTAATTTATTATTTTTAGCTAAAATAAAAAAATAGTAGGTGATTCTTCTTATCTATCATAACATTGATAAATAGACTTACTTATTTGATATCTGTGTAAGGTGACATGCAGTAAATTTAATTGAGACGACGAAAGCTGACTCTGAATGAATTATTATAAAAAAAATGGTAATGTAAATTATTAAAACTAACTTAAAATTTTAATGAAAAAACAAGGTAAACGTATCTCATTTATATATTAATTACTTAAGATTATTTTATTTAAGTTTTGCAAATTAAGGTGAAAAGCAGGGTTTATTTTCTAATTAATAGAGAGGAGAAACTCACGTGCGTGGGGCACGTGGCACTGGGAACGAGGGCGAGTACTCCATTGAATTGAAAGCGGATTTTAGATATCCAGGGGCTTTGGCACGTGTGAAGCACTGACCAAATGGCAACTTTGTCGTTTTATCACATGCGCCGCATCCAAAACACACATAACTTTAACCAAAAAAATAAGTGAAAATATATGTTATTTTTAAATATAATAATATCTATATAATTGAATAAAGATTAAAATAAACATAAATAAATTATCTATTAATACTTCAAACTAGGTAAATTTTATTAAAAATCTATTATAATATGCTGAATAAAATAAGTAATGCCTCATATTTTAGAAAAAAAAAGGTAATTTAAGAATTGTAAATTAATAATATAAAAAATATATAATTTATTATGCAATATTGAGGTTGCCTTGCCTGAAAACACAACGTTTGTTTTGCTGTCTCACAAGTCCATTTTCACCATGTAGATTATTATCTTTTCGCTCTTTAATTTCATGAGCCATGCCAAGCACACACACAATTACTTTTAACCAAAAATAAGAAGAAGAAAAAAAACTTTATTTACACATGTAAGAAACAAATTAGTATACCTAATTAATAAACACCTCACAAGTCACGTTAATAATAGGAAATGTATATAATTTATAAATTATTAATAATTTGAAATGTATATAAACGTGTTAGTGGCTTTCAATATCTGTCTCATACAACTCTGATTTCACAATTTAGGTTATTTTCATTTTTATTTCACTCGTTGCTGTTACAAAAATATATTTGCTTTATTTTTTAGCTGATTATACCAAGATGTTTTAGTCTGATAAATTGTTTCCTGCATGTTCATGAATTTAGCAACAATCGGAAACATGTTTATTTTTAAGAACAAAAAAAAAATGAATAACTAGAAGCATTTACCAAACATTTACAAATTCTAACTCTGAACAAAAAAAGTTATGGTTAACTAATCTTATTTAACGATGAATAGATACAGCTTTAATTATATAATGACAGACTAATGATGCATCCGTAGCTATTATATATTATTGTTATTGCTCTCCTATTTGCTGCATTATTATATCTTCCTTTTATGTTTTATTTAGAATAGAAATTTTATCATAAACAATTTCTTTTCAGAATTTTATTGCGTAGGTTATTATTGCTGACCAGACGTGGTATAAAATTCTTTAAATTTAATGAATTAAAAAAAAAAAAAAGGGACATGAAGACAAGTTGTACACGATACGCCATTGATTAGCTAAGCTATCCTTAAGCCACTATTTGTTCCATTCTCAACCTTTAAATTCTTTGTTTCTATTAGTCATTAGCTCAAGTCAACTAAAAGTACACCCTTTCATTATAATACCTACAGTTTATCTTACCTTACATGAATGAAAGTAGAAACCACCTCTTATTAATCATAAATCTCAATGGAGAAATTTTTAGAATTTGTCTTGTTATAATTAAGGGGTATTTGAAATTATTATCTTTAGAACTAATTTATAATATATGAAAAGTGGTATAAAATGATTTCATATTGGTAGGATAAGATGGAATATTTTAAGACTAAATCTGATATTAAATTTATATTATATTATAAATTAGTTTTAAAGTAAATTTATATCATTAATTAAATATAATAAAATTTATAATGTGGACCAAATGACTCCTTAAAAACTTTCTTTTGACTAAGTGAAGAAGTTCCTATAGGAAATATTAGATTACAATATAATATAAAATTTTGTAGATATAAATGATATTCTAATGTTTTATTGGGGTTAAGGGTTTTAGCTGCATAACTTTTTTAAAATACCGATAAAATCTAAATGGTGATCTAAAATAGGAAATATTTGCGTAAATCAGCTTTATTTGATAGAGAACGTTCCTTTCCTTAATAGGTCTTATAAAATACGATTCTAAATTAATCAATGGAGTGAATATCGAATATCTAATGATTATATTACAATGAAAAATAGGTCTTTATTATATTATTTCATATTCTTTCGAGAATTAAAATGGAGAACATGGTAAAACTATAATTGTAACCCTGCATCTAATTGTTCTAAGTTATAAGCTACAACTTTAATTCCTTTTTAGGTTGTACTTATTTAGTTATTTAATTGTAATTTACGGTTGTTCAAAACAAGGATGCAATTATGATGTTTTTTAAATAAGTCAAAAAGGGGATACAAGGATTCCAAATTGCAACAACCAATCACAATCATATATATATATATATATATTTATTTATTTTAACTATTTGGATCTAAAAGTTATTATTTTTCTTTTTTGCTCTTTATGTATACTCAATAAACGGTTTGGTATTCTACTTTTATTTTTGCCTATACATATATTTGTTCAAATGTTATCTTGCTAAGTTTAATACTTCATTTAATAGCATAAATTTAAAATGATACAATGAAAAGAATATAGAAGGAAGGATGATAATCTTTGTATTAAAGAATGCAAAACATGGATAATCTCAAATTAAAGTTGAACAACATGATTCAAAGTGTGAATTTGACTTACAAAAAAAGGAGTATTCATCTAGAAAATTACAAAAGGTAGATTAGTCAAAAAAGAAATCTCACCTTATGTCTAGAGATAATTAAAATCTCATAAAATTAAAAAAAAAAAACTCTTGACATTAAAAGGAGAGAAACGAAGCTTCGTTTTTATTTTTCTTCAAACCCCCAATCCAGTGGACCACATACAATTTAGGGAATAGAAAAGATAGTTTAAAACCACATTCATGACCCTACCACCACTTTCTATCTTTTGGTGTTTGGTCATTGGTCTTGAAGTTGGATAATCATCCCTTTCACAATTAACGGAATGTAACTCTAATCCAAAGTTTTATCTCTCTAATCAAATAGAATCCCTCCTATATCTTAATATTTTAATATCTACTATTCATAACAACTTACTTCTTAAATACTTGTTATTTTTATTAATAATAAATTTTTTAAAATACTTAGCATAATTGAATATGTTCTTCTTATTTTATCCTTAGTAATAATTATAAAAAGTTATTAATATGATGCAAAAAAAAAAATATTAATTAAAGATAAATAATAAACATTGAAATAATTTATTTAAATTACATTCTAATTAATGTTTTTTTAAGAGGCGTACAAGTCAATTATGTAACAAGTATTTAGAAATAAAAAAAAATATTAAAATTATTATCGTTTAGCTTGACATGACGAAATATATTAGGAATGCGACAATTACAATCATATTCAATATTTTTTTAATTAAAATAAAATTTTGAATCCGGCATTAATTTCTAAGAATTTCAAAATTCTTACTTTAAAATGAAGGTACCGTCCATGTTGATCAAAGTTTATCAACAATGATATTGTACTTTAAAATGACGGTACCGTCCATGTTGATCAAAGTTTATCAAAAATAATATTGCCATAGGATAAAGGTTAAAGACTATTAAGGGACAAAGTTGGACTTTGAAAAGTGTATCTTTTTAATTAGGGCTTAATTGTAGGGGGTGGGGTGGGAGTGGAGAACCGCCTAATAGTACAAAAAATAGGATCACATCAAAGGGGTCAATTACAATAATGTTGGATGACCTAAAATTCTATTGGAAATTTGGAATTGGGCAACTTAGCAACTTTTTTTGTAATTGACCCTTGTTTGATCAAAACAATGGACCAAACAAAATCTCCCCAGGTTCTTTTCTTAAAAAAATTAGTCGACATCCTAAGTTAATTTTTTTTCTTTGAAAAAAAACCAAAAAGCAAAAGAAAGAAAGAAAGAGAATGAAGGGAGTGGGGGAATCAAAAGTTGACAAGTCTTGAAAATGAAAATAGACAACGTATAAAATTTGAAGCCGACTCTATCTTAATTTTTCAACACAAATATTTTAACGTGTACATATTAAATTATTAATCAACAGTTGAATGATTATATTGGAGAATCTACGTACAGTTTTAAAGCATGTGAAAATACTTTTAATCACTTTAATTTATCCTGTAGGATTTATTTGTCTAGTTTGATTTGTTTCTTTGCGTTCACGAGAACAATATTAGCAAGTGATATATTACGAACTACTTAATTTTTTTCCATGAAACATTATAGTATGAAATGAATGGTTAAAATGGGCAATTAGTACAACAACGATTTAAAGAAGAAAAAAACAACACTTTTAATAGTTATTGTACAAGAAACTTTATGAATTCTTGTATACTACTCTAACACGTAAATTAACAAGAAACAGTTTATTACAAAATAGCATATTTGCATTGTAGATATGATAGAAATTGGAGATTCAAAGCTCAATCCAGTAGTGATTCTTGGGTCTAGCTCTGTTGTTTGGAAAGGAAAAGCGAATACATTGTGGGAGATGATCTTTCTTTTTACTTACATGCATGCAAATTGCAAAATATATAGATAAGAAGTGAAATTCAGTGGTCTCATCTTTAGCACGACAAACGGTACTATATTGGGGAATTTAAAAGTACGTATTCATGATGATAAGGATGAATTTATGTATCCAAGAAAGAATCATAAAAGAGGTTGAACATCACCGGATGAATAAGGCAGCTACCTTAATATTAATAATCTCGAATCATAGACCTAATTTGGAAGCAAAAATCAAGTTATACCGGACTTTGCACCTACACAAGTGTAGAAAGTAAGGAAGTGAGTACTAATAACAAAGGTACCTAAACTTATTTCAGGCATATGTCTAAAACAAAGTGGTGACGAGCACCAACTACCCGTACAAGCTACAAATCATAATCATAATCCAGTAATTTATAATAAAAATACATGACAATAGATACAGGACATAAGGGATAACAATAATAAAGCTAACTACTCAGCAAGACCCAATGGTAATGATCTAGAATCAGCTAAATAAGTATTATCACAAGTCCACTGACTATCAACACAATAAATTACCAACATCACCTTATTAGGCATCTCAATAATAAGGATCAATATCAGAGTAATGAACCGCAATTGAATTTGTACATAAATCATAAAGTTGTTGGATATTTAGTGAGTGTGAATGACAAATTATTTGAAAAGTCAAGCTAAGGGAGTGTTTTCTCCCACATTGGTAGTTTATAAGGAAGGGTGACATTTTATATATGAAAGTGCGCCTTGTGGGTTTGCAAACTATTGACAAACCTATACCCCGTCGTACAACCTCGCGCGTGTGCGTGCAGGGGGGATTGCAAATTCAAGACTGTACGGAAGCCAAATTAGCTTGATTCGTGTGCAGGCGCGACCTGTGGACACGAATTCCAGACCGAAATATAGGACGTGATCAACCTCACATTATGCTACTGGTTTAAATGAATCTTTAGAGTCAAGGGCTGATGAATCCTTTTTTATTTTTAGATTCAATGAATGGCATGCAAAAAGTCATGAATGAATTCAGTGAATCCAGTTCAAGAGTTTTTTGAATTAATTGGATACATGAATTCTGACTAATTATGCATATTAATGTGGTAGAATCTGAAGAGTTTTCAATCAAGTCTAAATGTCACATTCAACTATAACTACCCAGTTTTCCTTCATCAAACAGTACACAAGAACTTTCTAAAAACTCTCTCGTTTGATTATCTTCCAATTTCTAAGTGTTTATCAAGTTCCACTTCAGTTCGCTGGTGAAGTTGTTTAAGTGCAAAACAAGCTTCACGTTCTCCGTTATACCCTAGGAGACAGACGCTCGTAAAAAACCTCTAGCACTATTCATGAGGGAGTGAATTTGTTTTAAGAAAATTGTGTTCGACACAAGCCTCGGAAATTTCTATTGCTGTTGACTTGTCCTTCCAGAACTGTTCTACTTATTTCTTCTAACAATCTTAAAACAAATTACCTTCATTGTCATAATGGCTACTGATCCAGCCAACGTTGATGTTACTAATGATACTAGTAACTCAAATGTTTTTCCTACTGCAACTATTCTAACTTTTATTCTCCCCTCTATCCCTGTAAGTCACATGGAGAAACCCGAGAAGTTCAATGGTGTGAAATTCAAGAAATAGCAACAAAAGATAATGTTTTATCTTACCATACTGAATTTGGTCAAGTATTTAATTGAAATAGCTCCCAAGATATCTGAGGAGTCGGCGGATCCTCAACCGTTGCTAGCGGTTCAAGCCTGGATTCATTATGAATATTTGTGCTGAAACTATATATTGAATAGTTTGCATGATTCTTTATATAATGTTTATTGTGCTTATAAAATTGCTAAATAACTTTAGGAATCACTTGAAAAGAAATATAAGGCGGAAGATATTGAAACTAAGAAATTTATTGTTGGGTGATTTCTTGACTATAAGATGACTCATTCTAAGACTGTGATCAGTCAAGTGTAAAAATTTCAAGTGATTCTACATGACATCCATGCTGAGGGGATGATGTTGAGTGAAACCTTCCAAGTGGTTGCTATTAATGAAAAGCTTCCTCCTGGTTGGAAGGATTTCAAGAACTACCTTAAGCACAAAAGAAAGAAAATGACCTTGGAGGATTTAATTGTTAGACTTAGAATTGAAGAAGGTAACAGAACCTCTAAAACCAAGGCTATCATTCCTATTGAGGCAAAAGTGAATGTTGTGGAGCATGGAAAACATCATGGTTTCAGGAACAAAAATACGACGTTCAACAAAATGAAGAAATTAGAGGTAACTGGTGGTGTCTCTAAGAAAAAGTACAAATTCCAAGAGAAGTGCTTCAATTGTGGAAAAGAAGGCCACAAGTCAAGTGACTGTCGAGCTCTCAAAAAGAATCACGAGGCCAGCATGATCGATTATATCTCCAAAAATATAGAAGATATAAATTTGGTTGTTGTGGTATCCTATTAGTGAACCTAATCGGATCTAATCCAAAATAGTGGTGAATTGACACTGGTGCAACTAGATATGTCTACACCAAAAAGAAGTGTTTCTCTGAGTTTGAGGCAATTCAAGGGAAAAAAATTTACATGGGTAATTCTATCGTTGCTGCTGTTGAAGGTCAAGAGAAGATGTTGTTAAAGATGACTTCTGGCAAAGTGTTTAAGAAGTCAAAGTGTTTAACATTGAAAGATGTGTTGTATGTGCCAGAAATTCGTAAGAACCTAGGCATCATGATTCTTGCTGAAAAAGTATGGATTTCGCATGGTGTTCGAAGCTGATAAAGTTATTTGAGTAAATCTGGAATGTAGGAAAGGGTTATGCCACCGATGGGTTGTTTAAACTGAATGTAATGACTGGAATTAATAAAATAATTCTTTTCTTACTTGCTTGAGTCTTAAACTTATAACATGATAGAGTAGGTCATATTAATTATGAATCTTTGCGACGATTAATTAATTTAGATCATATACCGATATTTCAAATTGATTCAAAACATAAGTGTGAAATATGCATCGAAGAAAAATTAACAGAGGTCATCTTTTAATGCAATTGAGCAAAACACCGAACTACTTGAATTAATTCATAGTGATGTTTGTGATTTGAAACATGTTCAAACACGAGGAGGTAATAAATATTTTATTACTTTCATTGATGATAGCTCAATATATTGCTATGTCTACTTGTTGAAAATCAAAGATGAATCTTTGGAGAAATTTATTCTCTATAAGACCGAGGTTGAGAACCAACTCTGCAAGAGAATAAAAAGATTGAGAAGTGATAAATGTGGTGAGTATGAAACACCGATTAGAGACTTCTGTACACAACATAAAATTGTTCATGAAGTGACTGCTCGTTATTCGCCTCAGTCTAATGGAGTAGCTGAACGAAGAAATCGTACATTAAAAGAAATGATGAATGTGATGTTGATAAGTTTAGGGAAATGATCTAGTGATTCAGAGGTGGTTCAAGGGTTTGAACCAAGGCATAACAAAATAGCTAGAGTGAAAAAATCATTTGGTGATGATTTTGATACGTTCTTAATGGAAAAAGAACCACAAACCTATGATTAGGAAGTAAGTTCTTCTGAAGGACCTTTATGGAAAGAATCCATAAAGAGTAAAATAGATTCTATTTTGTAAAATCACACTTGCGAGTTGGTGGATCTCCCACATGGATGTAAATCTTTAGGATCAAAGTTGATTTTTAAAAGGAAAATGAAACTTGATAGTTCCATTGACAGGTACAAAGTCAGACTTGTGATCAAATGATATAAGCAAAATAAAGGTTTAGATTATTTTGATACATATTCTTCCGTGACGAGAATAAGTTCTATTAGACTAATATTTGCTATTGCTACCTTAAGGAATTTGGAAGTACATTAAATGGATGTAAAAACAGCTTTCTTAAATGGTGATCTAGATGAACAAAATCTACATGGAGAAACCTGAGGGGTTTGTGGCTCCAGATACAAAAAAAAAGTCTGTAAATTGGTAAAGTCTTTGTATGGACTAAAACAAGCACCTAAAAGTGTCATGAGAAGTTTGATCATACAATGTTTACTAGTAGATTCAAATTAACGAAAGTGACAAATATATTTAAGTCAAAGAGACAGGAGATGACTATATCATGTTATGTCTATATGTGGATGACTTACTCGTTGTTGGTAGTAATGACCAATTGATCAAATTTATCAAGAACTTGTTGAGTTCTAAAT
>JBDJHY010000094.1:2710229-2720433 GCA_039654485.1 Withania somnifera
TTAGTGGCTCACTGTATCGGATATCAGGTTTTGGGTTTGTTATTGACTTGATTTAGGCTTTCACTTATCCTTGTCCCTTATTTATGTCTTTCCTTCCACTTTTAGTTTATTATTCTGTCCTTGTGTGCTTGTCAGGTGGTTGATGTAGGTGCCCTTATGACCTAAGAAATCGAGCCGTGGCATGTACGATTTTCGGTAATGTCATGATTTACAATGAAAAAGAAATACAAAGAGAAATATGATATGAAAGACAAGGATCGATGTATGATTTTCAACATTATCATGATACTGAACTATGGAGTGAAAAGGCCAATGTATGATTTTTGATATTTTCATGATACTGAACTATGATATGAAAGCAAGGGTTGATGTGTTATTTCCAGCATTGCTAGAGAATTATGAGATAAAATCAAGGAAAATGTGTTAATATTTCTATACATTCATTTAAAGGTTAGGTATGTGGTTTAGTCATTGCATTGCACATATGTCAAGCCCCGGGACTACCTCATCGATGTGGCACGGTGCCGAGAACCACTGATGGCTCCAAGCCAACCCATACTAATGGTATACTGAGCATAAATTAACATCTTATCATACATAAGAGGAAGAATAAGGAAATACTAAAATAGGCCTAAACATAATAAGGTTCTTGTTAAAATAAAAGTCTAACGACCCACCGCTTGTGGGGAATAACTACTACATTTATTGTCTGAAAACATCTGATACATAACAAGGAATGATTGGGACAAATCCCCAACAACTTTAAAACCAAAATAAAAGTTCAACAAAATAGAAGAAACTTGATCCATGTGGCCCTCGAAGCAATGAGGACAAAACTCTACGCTGTTGGAAACCATCGAATGTCTAGTAGCTAACCCTAGGTATGAGTACCTGAATCTATATTATGAAAAAAATGTAGTGTAAAACGCAATCATTATATAGGATATATTGGTACACAGGGCATAATATATATAAATACATAAATACATAGCATAGGGACTAAGAGAACAAATCACCTCTGTAACTATGATCAATCAAATAGCCTCTTAGGATAATCACTTGGGAAAAGGTCTCTTGCGTTCATACCTACATTGAAAAACGTAGTTCTAAGATTTGGGGTATCAGTCTAAAAGATGCAAACTGATAATAGTCCCCATCCACTCGGTGCTAACTAATCCTCCCAAAAACATAATAAGTTCATAATACTTGATAAATTGCAGACTGTATAAAAATCCTATCATGAATGTACTTGTCATCTTCATAAAGAGATTTATATTTTCTTGCAAGTTTATAGTCTTTCTATAGGTCATGGATTTACTTGTCAAAAAAATGAATTTCAAATCCCTTTTTTTATTATCTTGAGCATGAAAACAACTTACAAAGAAAATTCCTAAGTCATGAGGACAATTTTGAGGGATATGAAACATGTAATGAAATCATAAATCTCACCCTAAATATAAAGAAATTCATATCCACTTATAATAAATATAATAGGAATAAAACATATCAAGAGGTAGTATTCTGAATCTCAAATCAAAACCCTTACATGAAATAATTTTCTAGTATCATGAAATTAGTTTTGGGCATGAGGGTGAAAGGAACCCATTACTAAAACCCCTGCATACCTTAGTTAACCCAAAAATAGTTGATAAGAACCCTATGTTGAGGATGGTTTACGAGAATTGTGTTCTTGAAAATCTTAGCTTGAGTTTCTTGGAAGTCCTAGAATTTTTGTATTGTGAAATCTTGTTAGGAGCCCAAAATTTGGTGTTAAAATTAGTGGGGAAGACCAAAAATTCGTATGAGATGCTTACCTTGAAGTTGGAGAAGTAGTAGGAGAGAAAGTAACACCTTTAGGGCTAATGGGAAGGTGAAAAAAGGTGGAAAATACAAAAAAGGCTTTTAAAGGCTTCCTACGGTTAGGGTCCGTACCGCTATGGGCCACGGCTTTCCACCAACTTTAGACCTTAGATGCAAAAAGGGGACCCTTTTGGAGTGGTTGCCAGAAAAAAGACAGCATGACCGCGTACCCCACGATGGTCTGCTGTCAAGCGGCAGTCGGCCGCCTGAATTCCCAGCCCTGGCACCTTTCACTGAAATGGTCATAACTTTTTTCTCCGAACTCGAACTGAGGCACGTTTTGTGGAGTTTGAAAAATACTCAAATACATTTAATTCTATCGGTCATGGTTCATACAACTCTTTATATTTTAGGAGTTATTATTTTTTAAAGTTTTGACACATAATTGAACTTTTATGAAAACTAACTCGGTAAGGGAGCTTCGAGTTCAACCTTGTGTTTTGGGGTTCCTGAAAATGAAGTTTTGAATAAAGATGAATACATCCAGCGAGATCTAATCCCACATAGTGGCAGCCACAGGGATTTCAGGGGCTCCAATCTTGCCATAAAACCAATTCATTAGATGGTTGTGGGTTCCTTTTAGCATATATTATATCTTTAGTTGATTTTTCCATATAATTACAGGATATCAGTAGGAACCCACACTGCTATTATAGATCTGCCCCTAATACAAATAGATAAGAAAATCCAAGAAAATAATAGGGTAGAGTTTTACTTATTGACACAGAAGAAAAGACTGTTCTTCTCATCTTATCCAATCTGTAAGTAAGTCTCTTTTTCTATAAGTCTTAGTTCAGTAGGGGGGGTATCTATAGATCCTCCCCTAATATAGATAGATCGGAAAAATTTGAAGAACAATAGGGCAGAGTTTTTATTTATAGACATAGAAATGTTTTTTAAAATTTTTGGTAACAATGTAAGATTGATATTTGGTGTTTGATTGATTGATGTTTTGGTGAATTTGAACAAACAAAACAGAAAGGTGTTGTTTGATCTTAATTTTCAAGATCTGGGGTTTATAAGGTTTGAATCTTTAATGATTCTTGCATGTTTATTTGATTGGAAGTTTTGATTTCTAAGGGTATTTTTTATTGTGGTTGTGGATTTTTTGTCATTTGATTTCTTTTTCTTGATCTTCTATATTGAATGTTGAATCTTTGGTTGAGGTATTACTTGATATGGATTATTATTCTTTTTAAAAACTTGAATCAATGAATGGTCATAAATGTTTTTGGTTTAGTATTTTCTTTTTGTTTCTTGAAAAATTCCTACATTTGTGTGATCAAAATTTGTCTTTGCCTAATAAGGACATTGAGCGTCACTATGATTGCTTTAATTAATTATTAAAGTTGATGTTGAATGATATACAATTAGAGACATTTCTGTTTCTGTAGTTTGGTGATTGAGAATTTCTTTGTTGTGCATTCTTTATTGACCCTTAGTTTATGACTTATGATGATTCTTGATTTTTCTACTTCTTTCTCTTGGGGGGTGGGGGTGGGGGTGGGGGTGGGGGTTGTTTTGGTTGCATACTAATTTTTTTCAATGGATAACAACAATCTTGTAAGGAAGAGCACAGGGTTTAGGGTCCAAATCAAATTAAGAATACTGAATTGGTGTTTATTTAGGATTGAATTTGGAAGTCATGTTAGAAGATCGGGCCTATTTGCTTTCAAATTATTATAGGGTTGAAGTTGAGAATGGAAAATGGCCATTGGGAAATGCCTGGGAGGGTTAGCATGTGCAATGGAAGTTGCCCGATGTTTTCAACCAAGTAGAAGTGGTTTTATCCTTTGGGAGTTCTTTATTATCCCCTGAAATCTACATTGTTCAAAAGGTTAAAAAGGAAAAAATTACCCATTTTCAAGAATCTTATTTCCCCAGAAACAATTATGTACTAATTGGCACCTTAACACACTGCCTATATGCAATATAAGGGCCTCCCAAATTCCATATCTTTAGCATCCCATAACAGCACAATTATACACAATGCTACCAGATTTCTTTCGGCCAAGAGAGTTCCATTGTAGATGCCCTTCACTCGGTTCCCATAAATTCACCTCAACATATTCTCCACCCATGACCCTAGGTCCTCCAACAACAATTAGCCTATTACCATATGCCCTAAAAGCCAAACCCCACCCATTTAAGAAAGCTACTCTTTCAAGTAGGAGTCCAATGGTAATTCATATTTTATTGAGCTTATCAAACTTTCTAACTCTGTCTGAGCAAAATCAATAGAATAGAGTTTATTATTTACAATTGCTACCAACAAAGGCGCTTTAGAAGTAGCAGGAACATTTTCCTAGCTATATTATGTCACACATGAGATATGTTTAGGATTTCAATCCATGTTCATATTGACAGATCATACTCCTTACTGCATGTCAATAACTTTGATTTGGCTCCACCAGCACCTCGTATCACATAAAAGTTCCATCCATGAATACGCCAGAACATATTTTACGTGGTTGGTTCATGTTAGGAAAATTCCTCCACGAGCCTATCTCCGAATTGTTAAGTTTAGTTGAACTAAGGATTTTACCTAGTGAGTTACAACCTCCATCTAGAATGCCAATCTCCCCAAGGCTGGCAGAACCAAATAAACATCTGGCTTGGGTGACTTACAAGGTAAAATCATTAGCCAAGATTTTTGTTTTGTTCTGCAAAACTTAGTGAGATTTCTATTCTAGCTGGTGGTTCTGACTTAAAAGTTAGAACACTTAGCTCGGGTGAACTTTACCATTTGTAGACAGGCACGTGGATTGCTTTGCCAAGCACGAACCAACAATGTAAGATGTGCTTAGGCACATTCATGGATGGAAAGTTTTATGTGATATAAGTAACAAAGGATCTGAATCAAAGTGGTTAACGTGAAGGGAAGAGTATGATTTGGAAACAAAAATGTATACTAAAATACCAAATATACATCTTTTGCGACATAATATTGCTAGTAATGATATGCCTGCTACTCCAAAAGTGCCTCTTTTGGTAGCACTTGTAAATGATGAACTATAAGGTACTAGTTATGCTGAAATGGAGGTCACGAAGTATTACAAGTGCAATAAACATGGGTTACCATTGGACAATTTCCTAAAAGAGCAGCTTCCATGAATGGGCGGGGATTTTGCTTTTCAAGAATGTGGTGATAATGTAATTGTAGTTGGATGGACTAGGGTCATGGGTGAAGAGTATGTTGAGGAGATTTCAACGGAACTGAGCGAAGGATCTCTACAATGGAACTCTCTAGGCCGAAAGCGATCTAGTAGCTTTTTGTAGAACTATTTGTCATGAGATGTTAAAGATATTGAATTTGTAAGATCCATGTGTTCTATTGTAAGGGTGTTGGATATCGATCAATACATAATTGATTTATGGCAAAGCAAGATTCAAGGTAATGGGTAATCTTTTCTTTTTAAACCTTTTCAAGTGGGGAAGCTTAAATTGCGATCAAGATTCAACAACATAGTAGCTTCTCATTTCTTTTTCAACTTTTACGCAATTTATGGTCAATCAATTTAGTGTACTTTAATGTAGCTTTCATTTTCATACATGTTGTATTTTAGGGAATTTTATTCCTTAATTATGGAAGATCTCTTTGAGGGCATGATCAATTATTCTGCTTACTTACCTATTTTTATTTGTGGAAATAAAAAAATAGTCTGGGCATCAATTGTGTTTGGACATTATGCCATTTGCAGTAAAGTTGAGAAAGAAATTTAGAAGCTTATTGATCAAAAACCAACTTTTATAAGTTGTAAAGTTAATGAGATTGCAACCATGGCCGATCCATGGTGTTCACGAGATTCATTATTAGGATATTCTACTTTCATGCTTCATAGTTATGCATCATTTGTCCCTTTCAGCTTATCCCTATTTTTTCCATCTCCTGAATCTGTGCTAGAATGTTGTCTCTAGGTAATAAAAGGGATGTTTTTGAATGCATATGCAATTATTACACAACTGCATATGCATTTCCCTTTCATCTTTTCCCTTTTTTTCCTTTTCCTAAATTTGTGAAAGATTGTTATCTCTAGGTAATAAAAGGGATGATGTTTGAATGCATATGCATTTATTACGCATTGAACTCGATCATATAACTATTTCTTACACAATTGCCTCTTTTTCCAGCAATAGTAATTGTCGTTCTTATATTATGGAGATATGATGCATACTTTTCAGTCCTCTCCCATATATGCTGAAAGTGCAAGAGGAGGGTGAATTGCAAATTTTCTTTTTGTCAATCAATTTAGTAGAATGCTTAGTTGACTTGTAGTTAGAAGATTCGGTAGATAAATAAAATAAAGTAATAGTAAATGATTGTCACGATCCAAAAATTCAGTTGTAATGGCACCTGCCTTATCTTACCTAGACAAGTATGACTATTTAACATTACAGGGGTAAATAACGAAATAAATAGAGAAAGGGAGAAGATAGAAGGTCCAATAAAAAAACCATTCTAAACACCATCCTAAAATCTAGAGTCAAATTGTACAAGCCTTTAAAATAGAACAATACAGTATCTGATGAAAATAATATAAGTCTCAATGTCTCAAATCCTCAAACTAACCGAATAAAGGACCTAAAATAAAGAGAGTCTACGGCGTTTACTAGACAATAAGAAGTTACCTCAAAATGCTCTCGAATGAACCTCGAACTCTAAACCGGAGTGGGAAGATCAGACAATGCTAGGCTCTGAACCTAAACAAAGTATGGAGAAGTAAGGGTAAGTACCAAAAAGCAACGGTACTCAACAAGTATTCCTAGATGACACTAATACAAAATGGTGAAGAGCAACTAGACCCTGACACAAATCGAACCTCCAATAATTACAACCTGCAAGTAGATGATATATCCAAAACAAATGTCATAATAAAAAATACAGAGTGTAGGAAGGTTACAACAATGAAATCACGTAATTAGAAGAATCATATAGTAACTGATCTCAAAACCAACAGATGACATATCAAGATAAAATCTTATAAAACATCTATACCAATAAAGTATCAACACCAAAATAACTACCATCCCAAATACCACATGCTTACCCTTGACATGTCCAAGTGCAGGCCTCCCTTGTCGAGTCAATTCACGACTCATGAAAAAATTCCACTAATCATGCTACTAACTCATGGAAAGAGTACTTTAATTCCCCACTCAGTCCTTAGTACACAAGTCCACCCACAGTGAGAAGGGTACATCTTGAGAGCCGAGAGATGGACTCGTGGGATGGATTCAAAATTAGCTAGGCCAAGGTAAAGGAATCATCACATAAATCAATCTATACTTATCACACTTCTATCACTAGTATAGTATCAATCACTAGCCCATCTAGGTATAGTCTCCGTTCTCGAGTTAAACCACGACTTGTGGGAAGATCCAACTCATTAATCCAGAAAGGGCAAATGTACTGTTTCCAGTATTTCTAGAGATTATGAGTTAAAAGTAAGAACCGATGTGCTATTCTGATATTGTTGTAATACATTCATATAAGGGTTAGGTATGTGGTTTAGTCATTATATTGCACATATATTTTTTTTATGCATATGATAGAGTTCATGCATAGTCGATACGAAGTGTTAATTTCCTTTACTTGATATTGATATTGAATTGCGCCCTCTTCTCTATTAGATGATATTATGAGCCGAGATGGTTGATTGGTTGAATTATTGGACTTGTTATATATGGATCCAATAAGATAAGATTCACTTTTATCTTTGTGTGGAATTGAAGTGAGAAAACATCCTGACTTTGATGAACATAATAGAAATGAATGATATTGATGGTAAGGATTGTGGACTGGTTATGCCATGGTTTACTGATATTGGTCTAGTCATTTCAGAATCTATCCCACAAGCCCATTATTCGATACCTAAGATGTACCCTTCTTACCGCGGGTGGACTTGTGTTTTAGGAACTGACATGAATGTTAGACTTGATTAGTGTTCCTTTAACCTTTCATGTTCCTTTTAGAATGCATTCCACAAGTCCATTTCTTGGTATTCAGGATGTACCCTTCTGACTGTAGGCGAACTTGTGTCTTGGGATTGATATGGGTGATGAAAAAATCTCTCCACGAGTTTATGGTATGATGAGTGGGATTTTCCATGAATTGTAAATTGACCTGAAAAGGGAGGCCTGCACTCGATTAGATCGAGAGTGAGATTCTGGCACTTGAGATTAATTTGAATTCAATTATGTATTGATTTGGGTACTTTGACCATTGAGATGCCTGATGAAGCAATGTTGATACTTTATTCGTTGTGATGTTTTATTGGACTTTATTTTAATGTTTCATTAGCTGGTTTAGATCATTACTATTAGATTCTGCTAAGTATTTACTTTAACCATTGATATCCCTTCCGCCCCGTATCTGTTGTTATAAACGAACGAGTATATTGTCTTTGCAGGTTGTAATTGTGGGAGGATTATGATTAGTGTGTCATGGTAGTTGGTGCTCATCACCACTTTATTTTAGAGCCAGTCGCGGATTACTTGCTCTGTACCTGTTGTAACTTTTGTACTCGCCCTTACTTTTTCTACACTTTTGTAGGTTCGGAACCTGGTGCAGTTTGATTTGTGTGTTCCCCAGATTAGAGTTTGAGGATTACTTTTTAGAGATCCTGAGGTAGCTTCTTGTATCCTAGTAGGAGTTGTGGACTCTCTGTATCTTATGTCTTTTGTGCTATGTTATTGAGGATTTTAGACATCGAGACTTGTATTTTTTGTTTTATCATATTGTATCTATTGTATTAGAGACTTGTACATGTGACTCTAGAATTTGGGATAGTTTATTAGGTTGATTTTTTGCATTGTACCTTCTCTTCTTCTCGCAAACTCATTGTTTTCTGCATTTATGCTTGTAGCTATTGGTGGACGTACCTGTTTAGGTGGGTTTGGACAGGTGTATCACGGCTTAATTTTTGGGTCATGACAAATGAGGTCTTCCCTAACAATAGTTGAAATAAAATAGAGTTTTAGGGAGAGAGAAATGAGTAGAAGTAAGATAAAGGATTTGTTGATTTATAGATATAGGAGAAAAGATTGTTGTTATATCAGTTCCATTCCAACGACACCTCTTCTCATCTTATTCAATTTGTAAGTAAGTCTTCATTATTGTTAGTAGTTTTTCTTTTTTCTTTTTTTTAGTTACTTGAAGTGTTACTTTTTATGGATATGATGCAACATTTAAGTTTTGGTCGATGGATTGATGTTTTGGTGAATTTGAACAAAAGGAATACAATGGTGTTGTTTGAACAAAATGAGGTGATAGTTTATGTAACATCTTGCAAATCTATCCTGCTTGCTTTTTTGGCTATGCATGTAGATCGTTACTCCTATCCTGTGGAGGTAGAGAGACAAGAATTAAAATATAATTCTCCAACATCTAATGCATCATTTGAGAGAAGGGACCAAATACTTTGGCTTACTCAAAACTTTTACAAGCTCAAAATGTAAAACAATACATTCAAGTTCTGAATTAGGTATAACCTATTGTAAACCAATGATCAAAAAGGTAAATGCTTTAGCTGATGCACTGCAAGTAAAAATCCTTATCTGAAATATAGAAAATGAAACATCATTGTTTATATCTTGGTTATTAGTCAAATTATACTACATTAATTGATAGGCCATGAGAGGGGACTTGTTAATTTGTCTCAATATTGCTTCAT
The DNA here is from genome assembly GCA_039654485.1 of Withania somnifera. Classification (NCBI taxonomy): domain Eukaryota; kingdom Viridiplantae; phylum Streptophyta; class Magnoliopsida; order Solanales; family Solanaceae; genus Withania; species Withania somnifera. Next base: position 2,719,763 of record JBDJHY010000094.1, read on the forward strand.
TTGGGTACTTCTTTCTGTTTTTTGGGAAATTTTCAATAATTACGCTTCATATGAAAAGCGTTAGAAGGAAGTTTTATCTTTTTGCTGTTATTGATCTTATGACTGATAATTTAAAACCTCCTAGTTTGCAGACATAGTCAGGCACATGTAATAGGATGAGTGATATGAATTACCTCAACTGAAATAGAGATGAAAAAAGTTAGAACATCTCGATACGCTATTTGTATCAGAAGTTGTCATACCTGATCGTTGGTGGTTATAGTAATTGCTAATAGCCTTTGCTGCTAGAACCTAGAAGTTGATAAGGCATTCCCAATTAGTTTTACTTCTGAAATGACAGTATTATCAGTTGTGTTTACTAGAACTGCCTATTGACACTAAGTTTGCCGTCTTTCTTTCAATCAATCTAGCTAGAAGTTTCCAGGTTTCTCTGTTTTTTCCTATTACAGTTTGAGGCAGGAGTGTGTCTAAATTTATGAACAGGTGTAACTAGGTACATATTAGTGTTTCTCCAATTTGAGACGTTGGATTATAATAATTTGTCTATTTTGCGAGAGTATAATTATATTGTAATTACAAGTGTGTTATTTAGTTGCACAGGTAATTGAATGGTTATATTAAAATTTTATAATAAAAAATAATATTTGACAATGAGGGCCTTTATAAATAAT
>JBDJHY010000094.1:2733491-2744711 GCA_039654485.1 Withania somnifera
AAAAATAGAAGTAAGAGATGGAACGATTATACCAAATTGTCGATATCAATTGAACACTTGAAAGTTGAAAACTTTCACTTTATCACTTGATGTTGCTAATAATTGCTAAATAATAAATTAAGAAATTAATTGTGAAAAATTCACACACTTTTTTAGAAGAAATATTGAGAGAATCATTGTGAAAGTGAAAATTTTGAAGTGGTATTTATAGAAAAAAAATTGAATTTTTTTTATTTAAATTAATAGCCATTTTTAGCCATTTGGATCAAACGGTCCCTAGCGGATAAAAATGACTACTTTTGTAATTATTTTTTTAAAAAAATTAAATACCGGGTCGGTTGGTCTAGACCAAATTGGCCAAACCGAATCGGCCTATGGACCGGCCCGAATGGCCCAAAATTAAATCGAATTGTCCGAGCCGATCCGGTCCAACTATTTCAGGCCGATTTCCGAGTGCAGCTCGGCCCATCTCCCAGGCTTACTACGAAGCCATAAATTCTGAACGTTTGCAAATTTTGAAGAGAAGTAACGTGTAGAACTGAGTTTTAGGATATTGTAGAGACAATAAAAGGTATTATTAACATTTAACATAACATAAATAGAATAATATTTATTCTAGTCGGTAACAGGTACATAATTAGCAATTAGTATAGCATTATATAAGGCAATAAGTGTAGCATTTAGCATAACATTTAGAAGACATTATTAGCATCCATGTAGTTTATTATTATGTATTAATAATATATATATATAATAATATTATTATTATTTAATAAAATATGATAGTATTTATTATAATAAATAAACATTTATATTTTTATCCATAATATTATAATTTTATAAAAGTAAAATCGTAATATAACTTTGACATAACTTTCAAGTAAGTGGCTTCTCACTTATTATAATAATATGATGATGTAATGATTATTCATGTTGACTCATGTCTTCTTCAAACACTTAATGGAAAAATCTGTGTGTTCTGTCTTTTTATATTAGGATTGAATATGTCTTTCTTTCAAGCCATCAGAAGTTTTTCCTATTAAGTGTTTCTTTGTACTGCTCTTATTGTAAATATTACAGTTTGGCCGAGGCAGGAGAGTGTCTAAATTTATTGCCAAATGCAACTAGATAGGTATTAGTGTTTCTTCAATTTTGGGTCTTAGTTTTTCTTTTGAAGTATGACATGGCTTCTTCTTCCATGAAAATGTCTTCTTTTCTTTTTTAGAAGATACTTCCATGAACATGTTTAACATTTCATAAATCCAATAAATCTTGGTACTTGTTTCCACTTTTTTAAGAGTGAGATAAAAAATGCACATAAAGTATATCAATATTTCAGAGTTTCATACCTAAACTATCATGTCTGTGGGTATCTCAATATTATCAATTATTTATCAAGACATACCTCAACTATCAATTGTTCACTTTTCAAGCCACAACTCAACTATCAATTGTTCACTTTTTTTATCTGAAATATCATCTATCGTTCAAGTAGGAAAAAAGTGAAGAATCGATTGTTGAGATGTGTTATGATAAATGATTGGTGATGTTTCAGATATGAAACTCCAGCACTAGAGTCACACATGTTCAGGTAAAAAAACTTGAAAAATGGGGATATTTTAGGGGTTGGGGGGAGGTGGGGTTATGGTTTACTCTTTTTTCTTAAACTATATGATTTAAATTTACACTTAGGTAGAAATTTATATCCTAGTGGCGCTTGATCTTTTCCATCGGTTTGTCTTCCAAGATAGTGAAGAGATCATATAACAAAAGATTGAATAGAACAGTGTAGCCAGTAGAACAAGTAATTTGAAGAGATATTTTTCTTATCATGTTCTTTTTTACTTGAAGTATTTCTATGGATGCTTTATGATTGATTGCAGCTAGGGCACTCAAGGCTCCACTCTCCCCCCTAATTTCTCGCTTCTTAGTCACTTTGTTTTATGTTCTTTTAGGTCAGAGGAATGATGTTCTACAGGACAAGATATTGCATATAGATGGGAACCTTAAATCTTGTTAACTAAAGAAAATTTGATCAGCATTGGCAGAGGATAAATAAAAGGGGAGAAATATAAGAGCTCAATTTGCTGGGAGTATTTTGCTTGTGTCTGAAAGTTGATTTTGTTAAAACACTATTCAAATCCTCAAATGATTAACAAGTCTTAGTAGTCAAGTCATATAAGTACAAGTTCGTTAAAAACATGCCTAGTGTAGTTTCTGAGGTTTTGGATCTAAGTACAAGTTCGTTCTTTGCATTAAATACTTATTTCTCTCTGCTCATTTTCTTTGAATTTTACTGCAGTCAACCAATTAGAAGAGCACTTTATTCATATACAACTATCACTGTTTCGTCATATTAGATGATTTGCCCGTATACTTATGTCCTCCCATGCTATTCAGTTCCTAGAAATAACATAACAGGAATCATCAAGAAAATAGCTATATTCTCATGGAAAGCTTTCCTTAGTCCAAAACAATGCTTTTACATATTAAATTATTTACAAGACAGATCTTTTCTGATCTTTCAAAACTTAGGAATTTTCCCTGACTAAACGTCTAGACGTAATTGTCTGGACTCAACTTGTCAGAATGTACCACCTTGTCCTTAAATGCATGTAGCAATAGATCACAAACTTTGCGGGACGATGGCCTTTCAGCAGGTGCAGTTTTGGTGCATTCCAGTGCTATTTCTAGCACCTGAAGTGCAGCACTTTCTTCATTCGGTAACAATGGTTTCAACACAGGATCAATGAGCTCTTCCCTAGCAGTTCCAGACATTTCAATACGCGACTCAACCCACCTCACCATGTCCATGTCTTCTCCAAAACTCCCATCTGTTGGCATCCTTCCACTCACAAGCTCCATGAGTACAATACCCATGCTATAAACATCACTCTTCTCTGTTGCCTTTGAAGAATACGCATACTCTGCGAGCAAATAGTCAACTTGGTAAAAAAAAAAACAACAATTTTGCCAGATACAAGAAAGCTACTCGAGAATTCAGAAATAGATATCAGTTTGTATACCTGGAGCAATATAACCATACGAACCAGCAAACCACAAATTTGATTCAGTGTTGAAGGAATCATAATTATCATGAATGGCTTTGGCCAGTCCAAAATCCCCCAAGTGCGCCTCCATGTTAGAGTCTAGCAGAATATTGCTGGATTTGATATCCCTGTGAATGATCTTGGGCACACAATCATGGTGAAGGTACTCAACTCCTTGTGCTAGTCCCACTGCTATCCTAAGCCTCGTCTCCCAGTCGAGGCACCTCTTCCTCCTGCAATTAGTCGGCTGCTTGTGAAGCCAATCCCACACACTTCCATTCTCCATATACTCATATATCAATACGTTTGAACCTTCTCCGCTGTTATTACAGTACCCCATTAGCCTCACCAAGTGCCTGTGCCTAATCCTCCAAAGTGTCTTGATTTCTCTTGCAAAGCTTTTGTCAAGCAAGAGATCATCCTTGCTTGGAATTCTCTTGATTGCCACTATCTCCCCATTAAACAACTCAGCTTTATAGACAGTTCCAGACCCACCAGATCCGATTATGAAATCACTGCTTAGATTATTTGTTGCTTCCATGATGTCATCCCACCTGATATCACACTTGGCAGCAACACTTGCAAAAAGTGGTCTCTTTTGTCCCTGGGAAGAGCTGGAAGAGTAAGCACTATTTAGTTCACTTCCTCTTCTAAAGGTTTCTCGCCTTTGCTTGAAAAAAAGGGCAGCTCCAAGCAACATAAGTATGATTGCCACTGTAGTTGATACCACTGAAATGATTACCACTGTTGAGTTACTTAGTCCTGGATCATGATTGTTGGACTTAGAGACTACACAATTTTGCAGAGGACTTCCACAAAGATGTGGATTCCCAGTGAATGCGTCAGCTGGCCAATGTGCGTACTGTTTGTCCAATTTGCCTTGAAGGTTGTTGTAGGAGAGGTTAAGCTTTCCCAAGCTGCTCATTTCACCAACTTGAAGAGGAACTATTCCGGTGAGATGATTATGAGATAGATCAAGTGCTTCAAGCTTAGTGAGTGTCCCAACAGAAGGAGGAATTTTACCAGTGATGTTGTTGAAACTCAAATCCAGTAAGCTTTGAAGATTCTTGAGTTGCCCAAGCTCACTCGGTATTTCACCAGTGAAGGTGTTTCCCGAGAGCTGCAGTATGTAGAGCTTGCTTAAGTTGCCAATGTCAGATGGAATGGGACCAGAGAGTTGGTTTCTATCAAGATTTAGGATATTTAGGGATACGAGTTTGCCAATTTCAAGGGGTAGAGTTCCATTCAGGGAATTGTCTTCTAGAGACAGTACTAGAAGCTTTGAGCAGTTAAACAGTTCTCGAGGAAGAGGTCCTGAGAACTTATTTGAGGACAGTTTGAGCTCACCTAGGAGTGGAAAATTTCCAAGCCAAGAAGGAATTGATCCATAAAGAAGATTGTTGTTGAGATCCAAATGTGTGAGCTTTCTGCACAGGGAAAGCTGTGGGGGTATTGGACCAGTCAGTTCATTTCCGGAGAGATCTATCAGGGATAGTTCACGGATTAATCCCAATGTCCAAGGGATCTTTCCAGTGAAACGGTTGTTTCCTAGCCTTAACCTTTCAAGAAATGGTGAATATCCTAGATGAGGAGGAATCTCATGATTAAATGCATTATTTGTAACATCAAACGAAAGAAAGGAAGTCGAACTACATAGGGAAGCAATACTACCATTCAGTTTGTTATGAGAAAGATTTAGTCTTGTCAAGTTTGAAAGATTGATCAGTTCATCCGGAAGATTACCTTCTAAAGAGTTGTTATAAAGCATAAGCTGCTCCAATGCTCGAAGATAACCAAAGGTGGCAGGAACGCTACCAGATAGGCGATTATCCGCCAAATCAAGAATCTTCAGCTGGTGACAGTTTCCCAAGCTGGCAGGAATCTCACCAGAGAGATCATTCTGTCTAAGATCAATAAAATTCAGCTGCTTCAATGTTCCAATTGTAATGGGAATGTGGCCGGTGAATGCATTTCCATAAAAATCGATCATCTGCAGGCTCGAGCAATTACCTATTTCCATAGGAATTTCTCCAGACAACTGATTCTCATATAGGAAGAGTATCTCAAGATTTCCGAGCATCCCAATCTCTTTAGGTAAATTGCCATGTAAATTATTGTGAGACAATGCCAATGTTTGCAGATTGGTGAGGTTTGCTATCAATGGAGAAACTGTACCAACCAATGTGTTATTGTTAAGAAGGAGATCTATCAACTTAACCAACTCGTACAGCTCTTCTGGTATCGAACCATTGAGCGTGTTGTTAGACAAATCGAGCTGCTTTAATGAAATGCATTTTCTCAATTCTCCAGGGATTTCACCAGAAAGTTGGTTTTCAGAAAGCATCATGTGTTCCAAGTTGCTTGTATTGGAACTACATATCGTTTTTGGTATGCTACCAGAAAGATTGTTGCTTGTCAATACCAAGAATTGTAGCTTACCCATGTTGCCAAATTCTTCAGGAATTTCACCAGTAAGCCTATTTCCAGACAAGTCTAGATTCTCAAGGTTACTCAACTTTGGTAACGATTTTGGGATCGGACCTTCTAGCTGATTACCAAGCAAGTTGAGATATTGCAACTGGTTCATTTCTCCAAGCTGAGTTGGAATCTGTCCCGAAAGACTATTATTAGCAAAATTGAGAACTTGGAGGTTACCAAGTTTAGCTAATTCTTCAGGGATTGATCCATTGAGCTTGTTAACTGCAACACTGAATGCAAGAAGGCTAGAGCAGTTGCCAATCTCAGCTGGAATTGGACCTTCAAGTTGATTCTCTTGCAGATTCAAATTCTCAACCCGCACGAGTCTTCCTAATTCAGGAGGGATCATACCGCTCAGGCTACATGATGCCAAGCCAAGAATGGTCAAATTTTCAAGATTACCAAGAGTATTTGGAATTGATCCTGTTAGGCCAACATTATCACCAATTCTAAGAAGTTGGAGATTTTTCAGCAAGCCAATTTCATTGGGAATGGGGCCAGTGAGTTGGTTGGAAAAAAGTAGGAGAGATTCCAAAGAAGAAAGGTTAGAAAGAGTAGGTGGAATGGGACCTGTTAGGAGATTAGAAGAAAGATCAAGTTGGAGTAGGTCATGCAAAAAGCCAATAGAAGGTGAAATTGAACCACTAAGTGAAGAATCAGAAAGGTTTAGGCTAACAACATTCAGCGCATTTTCTTTACATGTAACACCTCTCCATTTGCAGAAATTTGGATTGTCATCAGACCAATCTTTCAAAACATCTTCAGGATCATCAACAAATGATTTCTTTATCTCCAAAAGAACTGTTAACTCTGATTCATTCTTGCAAAATACATATTCAAGTAGTAGTGTTACAGCAAACAAAATCAAGAAAACTCCTTTAAGCATCTTCATGATATGTGATGCCACTTGAGTCACTACTGTTTCTCTTTAGCTAACAAAATATGAAGGGAAAGCAATGCAAAGAAGGAAAGGTTGACTTTTGGTTGTGGGTATCACTGCTGTGGGTATCACTGCTAAGATTCATATCGTTGTGGTGGCATTTAAGTACAAGAGTGAAGTCAGTGCTACCTTGAGCAGAGAGAAGACGCGTGAATTTAGAACCAGTGCATGCAGCTAGCAGCTAGCAGCTAGCAGCTAGCAGCTAGCCAAGGTTCTTGGACTTTACGTGAAATGAAGTTTTGAGGCTTTAATGAAGGGGAATCTTGAAAAGGGTGTGGGCTTATGGGATGTGGAGTAATGAATAATGAAGCAGCGATCAGGAGGAGAAGCTGCAACTACTCTATATGTCAGTTGACCATAACTATTCCATTAATGGTCACCGAAATGCTGCTCCATTCACAAAGAGGTTAAGAGAGAGAAACATGTTATTCTGTGTGTATACTTTATACTAATGTGGATAGGTATAATTAATGGTTGAAAGACAAAAAAAAATTATTGAAATAAGACAAAGGTCAAGCACGGGTCCAAAAGGCCAGCAATAAGCTGTGTATAATTATAATCCCTTCATTTCATATTATTCTAATTATAATTTCTTAAAAATATTTAGTTTAAATATATATTTATTAAATTAATTTTATTAATGACTTTATTTGAATAATTGGTATTTATGAAATTGTATTATAATGTTATTATTGATATTATTTTTTTTATTATTGTTTAAAATATATTGTATAATATAATTTGATTCCGTGTTTAAATAATCATAAAAGTTTATGTTTTTGTTATTTTACCTTTACTCATTATTTAATAACTCAATTTTATTGTCCTTTATCCTATTTTTATATAATAACCCTATTCTATATCCTACTTTTTTAATAGGCTATTCTTCAAATTATTAATGTATGAGATTAAATAATAATGGAAAATGATATAATTTATTAATTTTATATTTATTAAAATATAGAGTACGTTATAAGACAACACAATACAATACAATACAAATATAATATATTAAAAAACAATATGTAACAACTATCCAAATAAAGGATAAATTTAACAACTATTTCTTTTTATCGTTGTTCAATACTAAGAGTAATATTCCCTTGGTTTCTTTTTAGTAGGCAAGTGTATTCAAAAATTTTGTTCTAAAATAATTGTCAATTTATTCCGTCAAGATATAATTAATTGATTGTTTCTATTTTTATTCTTAATAATAAATATGAAGAAATATTAATATAATACAAAGGAAAAAATATTATGTAATAAATAAAAATAATTTAATCAGATTATACTTTAATTAATATTTTTTTTAAAAGTGTACAAATAAAAAAAAGTGACAAGTATTAAAAAACAAAGAGAGTATAAAAAAAATACTCCATAAGTTTCATACTAGTTGTCCTCTTTTCTCTTTTCGCACTTTTTAAACAATCATAAATGCACTATTTATCCTTTTAACTCTTTCTACTACACTCCATTTATATATATATATATATATATATATATGTTTTAATTAGTTTTATTTTGGTTTTGTAGATTGAAAATAATTGGGATACTGTTTTAGTAAATGTGGAGGAAGTAATAAAACTCTCCTAATTTACTAAAATAAATAAGTAAAATAAAATATTTATATTGCCTTTTGTCACCCAAAACTTCTTTATTTCATAAAAATAAAATATTTTTATTTAATATAAAAATTAAGTAAAATAAAATGAAAAAGTATTTTTCTAATATGAAGAAATAGTATTAATAGTTGAAATTATAAGACAAAAAGAATTAGTGAAGGATCAGAAAAAGGTCAAGCACGAGTCCAAAGGCCAGCCATAAGTGGGCCCGTAAATTGTATTTTTAGTTTATTTTATTTGGCCCTTTTCTTAAAGAAATTTGATTTAATTATTTTGGTCAATTCATAAAATGACGAGAATTTTATATTTTTTCTAGTTTTAATATTAAATAATTATATAAAATCTAAATAGTCAATTTTCAAAATATCATTAGAAGTTTAATTTAATAAAATATATCTCTAATTAAATTTTTTTTAAAGAATATATCAAATAAATATGAGACAAGTAATATGAAACGAAAGAAATACTCTTTATCTCAAAAATAAATGTCATTTTACATCATTTTAATGTCCATTAAGAAAAGAGTTATAAATGTAGGTGATCACTTATATTAAATTAACCCTATTTATTAAATATGCTTTGAGAATTGAACACTATTAAAAAAGAAATAGGTTTTTTAGCATTATAAAGGTATCGAGTAGTTTAAAGAACATGTCAACATTTGTAATTGAATTATTACTAAAATAGCATAATTAAAATAAAAAATAATGTTTAATTTAAATATGATTTGCAATTGAATTAGTTTTTTTCTTAGTAATTTCATTTTAGTGTTGTTATTACTTAAAGGTTTATAAATTTCAACTATGTATATTGTGATCAACAAAAAGTGTAGTTGAAGAAGGAAAAGATAAGAGAATAAGAATAAGAATAAGAATAATTAATTATTAAGAGAAAATATCAAAATATGGTACAGTTAAATATTTCTATAGCAAATAGTGTTTATCTAAAAAATTTATGGTTATTATAGAGAATAGTATATGATGTTTAAATTTTATTTAGCTATTATAAATAAAAATAGAAAAAAAATATTTTCTTATATTTTTTATATTATAAATAAAAATAAATATTTGTTAAATTTAAAATCTCAATTGATTTTCGTATTTTAATTATTGAAAGAACTAGAACATTTTCAAAAGATTTTCATAACTATATATATCATATTGACAAGAATTAAAACCTTTGGAACGTAAGTATTTAAAATTAATGAAAAGTTTAAATGTTTCAGGCTCGATAAAAATTTTATAATTGTAGGTTATTTTATAAGTTTTAATCTTTTAATAACAAATATTATGAAAATTATGTACCAACCTTGTGGTACGAGAATTGAATGACGACCTAAAAATATTAAATAATTTTATAATTAATTTAATATCATCTATCCAGTTTAATAATTTCAAAAAAAAATGTATTTATTGACCAATTTAACTAATATAATACTGAATTAAGGAGGTTTCAAAGATTTTTCTTTTTTTTTTTTCTTCCTGTTTTACCTTGTGAATGTGTCAATCTCTACCCTTTAAGTGATTGTTCATGAGATTAAAAAAAATTTAGACATTAAATTTCTTTTGTCTTAAAGTAAACTGTTAAATAACTAAAAAGAGATTTATGATTTGTTTAGTTTAATAATAATTATTATAAATATTTTAATATTTTTAAAACAGTATATAATATATTTTTATAGATATTAATATACATAGTATTTGAATATATTTTTATAGAGACGTAAATTTATAAAATAAATATACTACTACTATAAACATCATTAGTATTATAAGTAGAATGTTGTTATCAAGAGTAAAATATAACATGAAAAATCAATTTCGATGATAATCAAGCCGCAATAACAAAATGTCATTATAATAAAAAATCGCTATAAAGAAATTTGATTGTACGTTATTTTTATTTTTTAGTGCTATAAAATTATAATAAATATATTATTATTACTATTATTATTATTTTACTTTCACACGAAGGAGCGTAAAGACACTTTCTGTGCCCTTGAAACTCGGGTGAAAAGGGGATTTTAAATAAACTTTACGGTTACAGGGAGAGTCTGTGAACACGCAATCGTTTATATATGAAATTAGCAAAGCAGTTATAGTCTAGATGTTATTTTCTTATAATTTTTAGGAAAAATATAACTTATATCAGAGGCAGATTCACGAGTTTGCATTATATATGAGTTTAATACTTATGATATATAGCATTGACTCATTATAATTTTTAGAATTATAATTTTATATTTATTATTTGTTATATTTTTAAATAATTTGTTACACATAAATTTATTTTTACATCGAAATTATTAGATTTAGACAAATCCGCAATTATAACATTAGATCTGGCCCTAACTTATATACCAACAATAGCGACAAGTTTATTTCACAATTAATATATTTTGGGTTACAACTATCAAAATTATTACTCCTTTTGTTCCTAACTAAGTCGTATTTTAGCTTTTTTATTTCATTTCTAAATAAGTAATATTTTAAATAATCAAAAAGACATTAGTGTTTATCCTTCTTTAGAGGTAGAAAGTCTTATATAAACAAAAAAACTACTAAAGAATTATACATTTTTAAAGATATATTAAAGATAAGTTAGTAAAAATATTTTTTATTTTTAGGAATAAGTAGTTTCTTAAGGGGTGTCTATAAGTTGAAAGCATCACTTATTCCATTTATTTCGTTTTACTTGGCCGTTGTTGACTTGACACACTCATTTTAAAAAATAAATTAATTAGATATATACTTTATTAAACTAACCTTATAAATAATTTTGACTATTGCAACTTTATATAGTTATTTAATATTAGGGATAGTATAGAAAAGTAAGAGTTTTATCGCTTTTTCTCTATATTAGCAAAAAAAAATGATCAAACTCTTTTGATTTGCAAGATAAATTAAAATATTTATTTTAAAAATTGGATCAAGTATAATAAAATGAAAAAAATATATATAATTAAACTATTCTTGTGAGTAATCTTAAGGTGGTCAAGGGGTGTGCATAGATATGGGATTTACATAAGAGAAGATACAGTAGTTGGCAATTGAACTGTTGGGTTTGCTTGAAATGGTGCATTAGATGAAAAAGACATAGCCTTTAAAGAAAGTGATTGGTTGCATTTCCA
>JBDJHY010000094.1:2744811-2754909 GCA_039654485.1 Withania somnifera
AAGAGCTGGAAGAGTAAGCACTATTTACTTCACTTCCTCTTCTGAAGGCTTCTTGCCTTTGCTTGAAAAAGAGGGCAGCTCCAAGCAACATGAGTATGATTGCCACTGTAGTTGATATCACTGAAATGATTACCACTGTTGAGTTACTTAGTCCTGGATCATGATTGCTGGACTTAGAGACTTCACAATTTTGCAGAGGACTTCCACAAAGATGTGGATTCCCAGTGAATGCATCCGCAGGCCAATGTGCATACTGTTTGTCCAATTTGCCTTGAAGATTGTTGTAGGAGAGGTTAAGCTTTCCCAAGCTGCTCATTTCAGCTACTTGAGGTGGGACTTCTCCAGTGAGCTGGTTATGAGACAGGTCAAGTGCTTCAAGCTTAGTGAGTACCCCAACAGAAGGAGGAATTTGACCAGTGATGTTGTTGAAACTCAAATCCAGTATGCTTTGAAGATTCTTGAGTTGTCCAAGTTCACTAGGTATTTCACCAGTGAAAATGTTTCCTGAGAGCCGGAGTATGTAGAGTTTGCTTAAGTTGCCAATGGTAGATGGGATAGGACCATAGAGTTGGTTTCTGTCAATATTTAGGACATTTAGGGACATGAGATTACCAATTTCAGGGGGTAGAGTTCCATTCAGTGAATTGTCTTCTAGAGACAGCACTAAAAGCTTTGAACAGTTAAACAATTCTCGAGGAAGAGGTCCCGAGAACTTATTTGAGGATAGTTTGAGTTCACCCAAGAGTGGCAAGTTTCCGAGCCAAGAAGGAATTGATCCATAAAGAAGGTTGTTATTGAGATCCAAATGTGTGAGCTTTCTGCAAAGAGAAAGTTGTGGAGGTATTGGACCATTCAATTCGTTTCCAGAGAGATCTAACAAGGATAGTTCACGGATTAATCCCAATGTCCAAGGAATTCTTCCCGTGAATCGGTTCTTTCCTAGCCTTAGCCTTTCAAGAAATGGTGAATATCCTAGATGGGGTGGAATCTCATGATCAAATGCATTATTTGTAACATCAAACGAAAGAAAGGATGTCGAACTACACAGGGATGCTATACTACCATTCAGTTTGTTATGAGAAAGATTTATTCTTGTCAAGTTTAAAACGTTGATCAGTTCATCAGGAAGATTACCTTCTAAAGAGTTGTTGTAAAGCATAAGCTGCTCCAATGCTCGAAGATAACCAAACGTGGCAGGGATGCTACCAGATAAACGATTATCTGCCAAATCAAGGATCTTCAGCTGGTGACAGTTCCCCAAGCTGGCAGGAATCTCACCAGAGAGATCATTCTGTCTAAGATCAATGAAATTCAGCTGCTTCAGCTTTCCAATTGTAATGGGAATGTGTCCTGTGAATGCATTTCCATAAAAATCAATCATCTGCAAGCTCGAGCAATTAGCTATCTCCATAGGAATTTCTCCAGAGAATTGATTCTCATATAAAAAGAGTATCTCAAGATTTCCAAGCATCCCAATCTCTTTCGGTATGTTGCCATGTAAGTTATTGTGAGACAATGCCAATGTTTGCAAATTGGTGAGGTTTGCTATCAATGGAGAAACTGAACCAACCAATGTGTTGTTGTTAAGAAGGAGATAAGTCAACTCAACCAACTCGTACAGCTCTACTGGTACCGAACCATTGAGTGTGTTGTTAGACAAATCGAGCTGCTTTAGTGAAATGCATTCTCTCAATTCCAATGGGATCTCACCAGAAAGTTGGTTTTCAGATAGCATCATATGTTCCAAGCTGCTTGTATTGGAACTACATATCGTTTTTGGTATGCTACCAGAAAGATTGTTTCTTGTCAACACCAAGAATTGTAGCTGACCCATGTTGCCAAATTCTCCAGGAATTTCACCAGTAAGCCTATTTCCAGACAAGTCTAAATTCTCAAGGTTGCTCAGCTTTGACAATGACTTTGGGATCGGACCTTCCAACTGATTACCAAGAAAGTTGAGATACTGCAACTTGTTCATTTCTCCAAGCTGAGAAGGAATCTGCCCTGAAAGGCTATTATTAGCAAGATTGAGAACTTGGAGGTTACTAAGTTTAGCTAATTCTTCAGGGATTGATCCATTGAGCTGGTTGACTGCCACACTGAATGCAACTAGACTAGAGCAGTTGCCAATCTCAGCTGGAATTGGACCTTCAAGTTGATTCTCCTGCAGATTCATATTCTCAACCTTCACAAGTTTTCCTAATTCAGGTGGAATCATACCACTCAAGCTACATGATGCCAAGCCAAGACTGATCAAATTTTCAAGATTACCAAAACTACTTGGAATTGGTCCAGTTAGGCCAACATTATCACCAATTCTTAGCAGTTGGAGATTTTTCAGCAAGCCAATTTCATTGGGAATGGGGCCAGTGAGTTGGTTAGAAAAAAGTAGGAGAGATTCCAAAGAAGAAAGGTTAGAAAGTGTAGGTGGAATGGGACCTGATAGGAGATTAGAAGAAAGATCAAGTTGAAGTATGTCATGCAAAAAGCCAATAGAAGGTGAAATCGAACCACTAAGTGATGAGTCAGAAAGGTTTAGGCCAATAATATTCAGTGTCTTTTCTTTACATGTAACACCTCTCCATTTGCAGAAATTTGAATTGTTATCAGACCAATCTCTCAACACATTATCAGGATCATCAACAAATGATTTCTTGATCTCCAAGAGAACTGATAACTCTGTTTCATTCTTGCAAAATACATATCCAAGTAGTAGTGTTACAGCAAACAAAATCAAGAAAACTCCTTTAAGCATCCTCATGATATGTGATGCCACCGAGTCACTACTACTGTCTTTCTTTAGCTAATAAAATATGAAGGGAAAACAAAGAAGCAAAGAAGGAAAGATTTGACTTTTGGTTGTTGTGTATATTACTGCTAAGATTCATATTGTTGTGGACATTTAAGGACAAGAGTGAAGTCAGTGGTACCTTGAGCAGAGAGAGGACGCGTGAATTTAGAACCAGTGCTTGCAGCAAAAGGAGCTAGCTAGCCAAAGGTTGTAGGACTTTTGAGAGAAATGAAGTTTAATTTTGAGACTTTAATGAAGGGGAAATCTCGAAAAGGGTTGTTGTGGGCTAATGGGATGTGGAGTAATGAGTAATTAAAAGGAGATGAGGAGGAGGAGAAGCTACAACTACTCTATATGTCAGTTGACCATAACTATTCCATTAATGGTCACCGCAATGCTGCTCCATTCACAAAGAGGTTAAGAGAGAGATATCATATTATTCTTTGTTTATAATAATAATAATAATGTGGATAGGTATAATTAATGGTTGAAAGACAAAAAAGAATTATTCAAATAAGACGAAGGTCAAGCACGGGTCCAAAAGGCCATGCATGAGCTGCATAATACCCCCTTCATTTTCTTATTACTTTGACACACCATAACTTTTAAAAAAAAAAAAATTAATTAGAGGTACATTTTATAAAAATATTATTTTATATAATTTTTTAATATAAGAAGTTACTGGAAAAAAAAAGTACTCTCTCTTTCTTATATTATTATTTATTCACTTTTTTCTTTATTTATTTTTTAAGAAATTATAGATAAGAGATATTTTACTAATTTATCTTTAGTTCTTTTTAACATACCTACTTTATATATGTATCTTATCCAATTAATTAATGTGTTCCTTTGACTAAATGTGTACATGATAAGATTAACAATGGAGGAATTTTTTAACTTTATACTCCATCCATTTTTAAATAAGTTCTGTGTTGTAAGTTCATATTTTGAGTCAACACGTCCTTAAAATGTTATTAGTTTTTATAAGATAAATAGTACTTTACTAACTTACATTTAATAAATATTTTTAACAAATATAATTTTTTAATATTTCATCCATCCCATATTAATTAAAATTTTAAGGTAATTCACACTCCTTAAGAAAAAGCACTTAAAACATATTTTGAACTTAATTTTTTATTTTTTACTTCTTATAATTATTTCAGAATTAATTTTAAAAATTAAAACGATTATTAATCAAAAGAGTTGAAATTAGAGTGTAGTTAAGGTAAAGAAGGGTAAAAATGAAAAAAAAAATCAACATTTATATTAAGAGTTGGACAATTATGTTATTCTGAACCATTAAAAAAAATTCAAAACTTCAGTTAATATGGGATGGAGGAGTAACTTTTTTTTTTTTGTAAAACTTTATTTATTTAATGAAGGATAAAATTAAAATAACATCATTAATAACTTATTAACTATTTAAACCAAATATTTATTTAGAAATAAAATAAATAGGCTAAACATGCACTTATTTTAGAAATGGAGGAAGTAATATTTATGAAAGTAATCAATATTTTTTATACATTCAAAAAGAATTGATTTTAAAAAATTAATTAATTTTATTTTTATTTTGTAGAGTGATAGTAATTTATGATATATATGATTTTAGTAAATGTGAGTAAGTAATAATACTCTCATAATTTGTTAAAATGGACAAATGTGGTAACTTCTTTACTTCAATCAAGATATCTTTATTTATTTTAAAAATAAAATAAAATAAAATAAATAAAGGAAAGAGATATTTTTTTTAATGGGGAGAAACATTATTTATTGTTGAAAGACAAATTATTAGTGAATGATAAGACAAAGTCATAAAGGTCAAGCACGAGTACAAAAGGCCAGACATAAGTAGGCCCCTTTTCTTTTATTTGTTCCTTTTATTAAAATAATTTCTTTAATTTTTGTTTTAATTTATTAAATTACAAGAACTTTATCTATATTTTTTATCCTTAATATTAATTAATAACTACATAAAGTACTATTTCTTTCATCTCAAAATAGTTAGTATATTTTATTTTTTTAAATTAAAAAATATCTTTTTTAATTAATATTTTAATTATATTAAAAAAATCAATTTTGTCTTACTTTTAATATAGTTTATGAATATCTAATTTTTTTTGAAAATATTAAATTAATTTAAACTAATTTTCCTTTAAAAATTAATCAAATTGACTCTCAAAAAATAAAACATGTCAACTATTTTAGAACGGAGAAAATAATAATCAAGTTTATTGATACAAATTAAATCATACAAATACAACTAATACATTTGTATTAAACGATATCTGCTTATACAACTTGGACCATAATAAAACAAATGATACTTGTTATATACGAATATAAACGATGCACTTGTATCAAATAGTACAATTTATATTTGTATATGATGGATACCAACATAAATAGGAAGCCAAAAGGTATAAAAGACGATGATTTAAAAGTATAAATATAAATTAACTAACATTAAATCTATTTGTATATAACATAACAAACCTTAAAACTAAATCTAAAAAAGAATACATAGACAAGTTAACGAACTTTAAAATCAAATGTATATAGCATATCATAATATAATATGCAGTTAATTATAAATACAAAAACAGTATCAACCAATTATAAGACAAATACAAAAATAGTTATTTGGTATACAAGTACATCAATGAAAATAGAATTGTATGAAACATATTATTATATTTGAATGATTTCATTTATATCAATAAACAAAAATACAATGAACGGTTATGATATTTTCATCAATATCCCTAGTCACGTCTAAAAAATATAAAAATATAAAATATAATAAAAAATAAGAAAGAATTAAAGATACAAAAAAAAAGAAAGAAAAAAATAGAAATAAGAAAAAAAGAGAAGCAGAAACGAAAAAGAAAAAGACGAAAATGTTCAAACGAATAAAAAGAGAAAATTGAAAAAGAATAAAAAAGAAAAAAGAAAAAGAGAAAAAGAAACAAAAAATAAAGAAGAAAGAAGAAAGAAATAAAAGTGAGAGAAAGAGAGAAAAAGAATGAGAAATTAACGACTAGCTATATTTTTTATTATTTATATTTATTTATTGATGTTGTCATTTATTATAAATATTATCTAAGAATGTTATTTTTTTGTAGTTTTTTTAATAAAATATATTTTTAATTAAAATTTTATTAAGGAATATATCAATAAAAAATATAAGATGGAGGGAATACTACTTTATCCCAAAATAAATATTGTTTTACCTCATTTCATGTTCGTTAAGGAAAATAATATTAAATGTAAGACATTATTAGGTTATCCTGTTTATCATATGCTTTTTGAGAATTGGACATAATTAAGAAGAAGAAAAATAGTTTTTTTGGTAATGAAAAACGTGTAGCTAAAACCAGTTATTATTTTTATTTAAAACTTTTAAAATATTTTTTTTTTCTTTTTCTAAATAAGTATAGATTTTGATTTGAGCACGCGCCTTAAAAAGTAACTAATTCCTATTTTTTCTAACTTACTTTTTATAAATATTTTAAAAAGTTTATAAAATTTATATTACTGGTTTCAGTACTCCAAAATTATTTTTTTAATGTTAATTTTTGGTGTTACTATATTTTAGGGATATAAATTTCAACTGAGGTTACTATTATTAATTATAATTTTGTCGTAATTGGAAATAGGTTTACTGCTTTAATATACTTTTAGTGTTGCTAATAGTATAGGAACATGTGTATCCAATTGGATCAATTGTTATCAACAAAAAGTTATTAGGTTTCTAAGAAGAACAATAAATCAAAAAATAAAATAAAAAATGGATAGAAGAAAAAGAGAAAAAAAAAACAAATAAAGAACCCCTGCATTTGATCTTAGATTTATATTTTATATTTGTCTTTTTCTTGTTATATATTGTATTAATTTTATTTCTTTTTAATTGAGTTACCATTATATAAAATATTATCATGATTTGCAATTGAATTATTTGTACGCAATATATATAGAGATTACATAATAAAATTAAAGATTATCTCCAATTTAAAGATGATTTGCAATTGAATTTGTTTTCTGATTAATTTCTTTTTGGTATTGCTATATTTAAGGATTATAAACTTCAACAACGTATATTGTGATTAACAATAAGTGTAAATAAGTGATGTTTTATGTACCAATAGTGCAAAGAGTTTTTACATTATTAATATATTTAAAATTCCTACTCTTTTAGTTTTCAAATAACTGGTGTTTTATTTTTTATTTTATTTCCAAATAAGTGTATTTTAGATAATTAAGAAGGTATTAATTATGTTTATTCACTTTTACCCTTTTTGAAATGTTGATTTAAATAAAGATATTTTTCTATAATCAAGAAGTTCTTGCAGAGGTGTTACATCTTTTTAAAGATATTTATTAAAGGTAAATTGACAAAAATACAATCTCATACTCGGGATATTCCACAAAAGCGGGATTTGGAAAGGGTAAAGCGTATGTGGTCCATACACTATCTTAAAGTTGAGGAAAGAGATTGTTTCAGATAGACTCTCAGTTCAAGACAGGAGATTCTAGAAAAGGACGTAATACAAGAAAAATGAAACAATAGGTAATGGCAAAATAACATATAATAGCAGAAATAAACCTGCCACAAAATAGTACTACAATCAACCTACCCAAAACAACAAACCTCACAAAACTCTAAGAACAAAACACAACATAAATGCGAAACACCACGAGTCCAAGCATATAAAAAACCCACCACGAGTCCAAGCACAGAAAAAACCAAGCAAACCTACCTACTAGCAAGAACGAACTCCACCTAACTAACCCTCTATTCTAAGAAGCGTCCTCCGTACTTTTCTATTTAGGGGCATGTCCTTGATAAGTTATAATTGCTCTATGTCATGCTTAATCTCCTCCCTCCAATTAAGAAGGTATTAATGAATAATTTCTCAAGAAATGTGTCCAAATTAAGAATATCACTTATTTAAAACGACTCTGTTCCATATTAGTTGGCCCATTTATATTTTATATGGTACTTAAGAAATCATAAGAAAGATCATCAATTTCACTAATTTATCATTTATGTATATTAATGGACATCAAGATAATTTATGAAGAATATGCATAGGTATATACATACTCTCCCCGTCACAAAATAGTTGAAATGTTTTCCTTTTAAAAATTCAAAGAATATAAATTTTGACCAATTTTATATATATATATATATATATATATATATTAAAAAGTAAAAATTTCAACTTATAGTACTTTTTCTATAGTTTATGAATATCTAAATATTAATTTTAAAAATTAAATTAATCTACTCTAGTTTAGTTTAAAAAATTATTACTCAAATTGACTCTAAAAATGAAGCATTCCATTTATTTTGGGAAAGGAGAAAATAGATATATTGGAACTCTTTGAATTTTTCTTTTTAAATTTTCAAGCTTATTTAAGATTTCAGAGAGTATTTATTGTAGGGGTAAAATAAAAAATATTAATTAATTTTATCATAATTTTATAAAAAAAAGTAATTTCAAATATATTTTTTTAAAAAGGGAATAAAATACCCCCGAACTTTTAAAAATGATGCGTATATACCATTCGTTATACTTTGGAGTACATATATACCCTTTTCATCATACTTTAGGGTCATATATACCTTTAACCCTAACGAAAAGCATATATATGGACCTAAAGTATAATGGAGGGTATATGTGTACCATTTCTGAAACTTCAAGGGTATGTTTATCTTTTTTTAATATGTTTATTCTTTTTTAATATTTATTTAAAATTTATATTTTTATTAATAGCTCTATCAAATACGAAAATCATGACTCAATTACTAAATTTATACATATATACGTACGTACGTACGTACATACATACATATGTGTGTGTGCGCGCGTGCGCGCGTTGATGAATTCTAAAAGAGACCAACAATTACCTATGGATGAACACCTTCTGAATCACGAGCAACATCAATGTCAAATAGTACACCTGCAAAACAGATTCCCAGGGTGGTCCCCGGGATAATTCTCCGATGCTTAAGTTAGTATTAAGTTGGGAAAGAATTTCAATAGTATTTGAAGGTTCTCTTTGTCTCTGAACCTTCTGGGCTTTTATAAGTATTTTTAGTGACCTTAATTGGTAGATGTTAGGATTTCAGAGTTATCTCCTATCATAACTCTACTACTTATTGATGGTTTAACAATCATTTCCATGATTCTTCATCTATTAGTAGTACTTATCTAATTATGGTAATTATCTAAATATAGTAATTGTAATATTAACACAATTAATGACTCCTAATCTACTACCGTTATTCTACATGCGTGTTTCTGTGTGTTTAAATTTGACTTTATTTCAATTTAAATTCATTTTGTGCAACTTTTAATTTCTTGATGATAGCTAAGGAACCATTTCCACATGTTTAAAGCACATAACAATTAGTACAATGTACATACATAACACTAAACTTTGACCGAGGTATAATCTTATGTTTCTCATAGGATTCATGCACAACTACACTTCACTCTATAATATAATATTGTATAAATACTTCAATTGAAAAATAAAATGCATCCATGTTCAATAATATATTATATGTTATGTATAATTTTTTTTAAAAATAGGATGTGATTGTTTGATTGGGTCAACTCTGAAAAAGAAAAAAAATATTTTGGACAAAATAATTGCTATATATAATCATCCATTTCTATAATAATTTTTAAATTGAGACAGTTACACACTTAATTGACACTTAATTTAATACTAATATATTCTTAATATATGATATTTTTTTAAATTACGAAATTCATATTTTACTCTTAAGGTCCGTTTGGTTAATGTATAAGGAACAATCTAATACATGAATAACTTAGTTATTCATGTATTAATTTTATATATTATTTGGTCAAAAATTAGGATAAAAGTTATCCATGTATTAGTATTATAGGTGTATGGTTAGGTTTTAGTGATCCTACTTAATTAATACGTGCACAAATTATGATTAAATCCATACATAATTTTATGTGGGTAGAAGGTGGAATAAGTTATGTGGTTATTAATTATACATGGATTAAAATAATAAAATTACACTATATCCCTACCCCTCTCCATTTTCTACCATTAAAAAAAAAATGATTATACAATAGTATTTTATGCTATTTGTTTACTTACTTATTTGTAGATAATGTATATTGATTTACAATAAATTAAATATTCAATAACAAGATAATCTCAAAATAACTAAATCCTACATAAATAATGCATATATAACTAAGACCCACATAGATTACTTCATGCTATAAACCCCAAAATGAATTGATACAATA